>VZTE01001195.1:1403999-1421499 GCA_013397775.1 Eulacestoma nigropectus
TGAGAAAGAACCAACATCTAATATGATGAGTTAGTTTCTTTTCCTTACCACTCTCTCCAAGAATATGGACAGAATATCAGCATACGCAGAGTTCAATTTCTCAGTTGAGACATTCTCTCTCTAGTGCCTATGTGTCTAAAATATATAAATGAAGAGAGAGAGAAAAAGGGAGAGAGAGATTTCTATATTTGTCTATAGAAAATTCCCTGTTCCTCCTCTCCCCGTCCCCCAGATAATTTGTCAAGTTAACTGAACAATCTATATAGTTCCTTTCAAATGCTCAGGAAATAACACAGCAAGTCCCAAACCAAGAGCACGCAAAAAATTGGCTATATTCCATTTTTCCATCAGTAGTTAATTCAGGTACATTTTATTGAGTGAGCAAGAAAGAATCTTTGGAATTTGTGAAATACAATAATTGAAAGGTTTAAGTGGGGGAAAGATTTATCTCAGCTTAGTTTTTCTAGGATGTCAGTTCTTTGGTTGTGCTTCTGCTTTTAATCTTGTTTCTCTGCTTTGGGGGGAGCAGGAAGGTAAGGAAGGGTCAGCTGCTCGCGCAGCCGAGCCGGGGAAGGAGCTGTGCCAGAGCTGTGTTTTCCCTAAGAGCGTGATTAGTACAGTTCTGATGACTGCACTTAGGTGTTCCCTACCTTGGGGAGGAAATCTCAGGTTCCATGTGGTCACATCCTCCCTTCTTACACCAATGTGATTTCCCATGTTGTAATACATTGTTATCTGTGTGGGTTTTTTTAATGGAGACACCAAATGAGTGTACAGGTTGATAATACAATTCTTTTGCACAGAATATTCTCTTTGGAAAGGCAGTGTGTACCAGCAGAACCTGCTCTGATGCGTATAGTAGAGAGAAATGTGTGTGGTGTGTGTCTGGTACGATGGGAAAAAGGGAGAGAGTGGATGAGCTCTGCTAAGAGCTCCCTGCTCTTAATCCTGGGCCATGTCAGGAGCATTCTAAAGCAGTTTATCTTCATATGTCGTCTTGTATATAAGAAACAACACTAAACCCACCAAAACTCATTTCATATGTAGCTTTTTCCACAGCCTTCAGATCAAAGTTATTTTCTTCAGGCTGGACTAAATTATACACGGGTCCCAGGAGTGAAGGACACTGAATTAATGCACTATGTCAACCAGTCCTGGTTATAGAATATTTTTACTGAAGTGTGAGACGCAACATCTCTTTACTATTTCATTAAAAATTAATGTGCAGATTGCCAAAAAGCATAAATAACATAAACAATTTTTGTGAAAGCTTTCTATACTGTGCACATGTTAAGGATTTTTTTTTTCTTGAGTATCAGATTACTTCTATATATACATTTAATCAGTATTTGTTCTCATTTAGCTAATTAGCAGAGGTACTCTAATCTGAGTAAAGCAACTGTTCATACCTATCCTGTAAGGGTAGGTTTTGAAATAAGTGCTTTAAAAGGAAAGCAGTATTCCTGGTTGCAGGCTGGAGCATTGTGTTACTGTCCCGTATGAATTTGCTTTTTCACTTTTGTTAGTTGACTGTAATGGGTCAAACCTGACAACAGTTATTTGAAACTTATTGAAATTGAGGTTTGCCTTCATATTTGTAAAGCAAATAGAGCTGGCTAGATGAATCTCTGGAATTAATCTTTTGTTTTTATACATAAAGCTATGAAATACATACCTAATTTTTTTAGGTATGGTGAGTGAAAAATATATTAAAATTATATTATAGTTGAATTTATACAGAGGGTTGCTGCTGTTAATTGAAAGGAAATATATTTTAAATAACTCTTGCTATGTAACTTGGTCTTGTGTTATAAAGCAAGGTGATTTTCTAACATTTTGGGACAGTTCAGCATCAGTTAAATCTCTATTTATTGTGCACCCACTTTGTTCAAATAAAGTATGTACCTGTATGGCAGTTTTAACCCCATTTATCCTCATGCACAAGTGCTCACCTGTTATTTACTCACATAAGAGAAGGTCAATACTGCAGAACAAGGGGAGTGCTCTGTTGTGACATAAAACATACATATTCATTAGCTCTGCTGTCCCTTTGGACACGTGTGCTATGTCCTGATGATCTTCATTTGGCAAAAGGAAGTGAGCTTAAGAAGGAAATTGTCTTAATGGACTTACGATACATGAAAAAAAGGTTTTAAAAAAGCTTTATTAATGGCAAGGAACCAAAGCAATAATTCTAAGTGTGAATGAAAGAGTAAAAGGAAACAATTTACTAAAACATGATTAGTAACAGAAATGGAAAAATAATAGAATCCAATATTTGACAATTATAATTTTCAGATATTAAGTTTCTTTTTCCTAGATGCATTTAGGTCAAGATCCGAATGTTCCATGACAGGCTCCCTAGTGCTGAAAATTTATTCCTTTTGCCTCTCACTTAACTTGCTAAAAAACAAGTTCAGAGTTTTGTGTTTCACCTGCTTCAGTTGATTACGTGAGAAACATGATAAAGCATGAAGGTATTTTGTCTGCTCTGCTTTTAAGGATTTGTGTTA
Organism: Eulacestoma nigropectus; assembly: GCA_013397775.1. Classification (NCBI taxonomy): domain Eukaryota; kingdom Metazoa; phylum Chordata; class Aves; order Passeriformes; genus Eulacestoma; species Eulacestoma nigropectus. The sequence goes on from VZTE01001195.1 coordinate 1,406,513, forward strand.
TGCTCCTTCAAGATAAATGTGCCTCAAACTCCACTTCTTGAAGGGGAACCAAATAAAAGGCTACTTCTGCTATTTTGTTGCTTAAAAAGAGAGTATGCATTTTGCTGCACTTCTAAAAGCTTCAGTTGGGTTTATTTGAGCCTTGAAATAAGCACTTCAGTGGGAGCGCAATCACACTCCAGGTCTAAAATATTTTTCGTTTTCAGATATGTATAAATACTTGTGCCAAGGGGCCAAACTCATTATCCATTCATTATTATATTTTATCATGAGAATATTCTAAGTCTCAGAATCACTAGTTATCCTACAGCAGTTATATTGATTTTCATGTTTATATGGGCGTTAATTGCAGATTATGTGGTATATTAAATCTTTTAAAAATACATTATAGCTGTAAGTGTGTGTTCAGTGGACTGTAAGAAGTAATTTTTTTTCATGTAAGCTATGCTTACATTTGTTTACAGCTGTTGTTCTTCTGAGTATTGTCTCAGAAATTATTATGATCTTACTCATTTGGCATTGACAAAGCATGCTATGTCCTTTAAAGACATGGTACTGTTCAGAGCTATTTGACAAAAACAGCTTAAAAATTTAAATCCTAGCAAGAGGAAGCATCATAATAGAGTAAAAGAAAATTCAATTATTGTTTTCGTTAGTGTGTTTTCTAGTTGATTTAGGAAAGTGTTATGAGCAAATTAGTATAGTGAGGGCAGACTGATAAAATATTTCAAAGATAAACTGCATTTAATCACAAATATGACCAATTCTCTACATAGATGACTTCCAACACACGTGTGCATAAATGGTTTTACTTATGGTACGTGGTGGTTGTGCATCAGTGTGATTACCTGGCAAGGATGGCACCCTGAACTGAGGATGTTTTTGTGTCAGGGGCTGCTGCTGCAGAGAAACCAACACCTCCGAGGTGGGCAGCGTCCTGGGAGGTCCCGGCAGTGCCTCAGTAATAGCTCCAGTCCCTACCAGCCGCGTCTGCGGGCTGCTGCAAGGCTGGCCTCCGGATCCAGCCTGCTTCTGCTGGCAAATATGCCGGTGTCACCTCTGGTCATAGTTTCCCTTTGCTTGCTTGACTATTATTTCTCCTTATTTCTGTTTTTAAGGCCTTTGAAGCTAATGGATCTTCTAAAGGCTGTTTAGCCAGAAATGTCTTTGTGATTATCAAAGGCTGCTTTATGTAAATGGCAGGGAGGGGGCTTGTGGGAAGAGAACTCATTTGCCGTAGATGTATTGCAATTTGCTGTTGTAAGGTGTGAAAGTGTGATTTTAAAAGAATAATCATTCGACAGTATTTAAGTTAGATAATTGAGGTGTATCAGTTTGAGATTTCATGTCTGGAATTCCATTTTTAACTGGTCTGGGCTCGCATAAAATATGTTGCATTTTTCTTACCACTTTTATCTTTAAGTGCTGTTGACATATGTGTGATCCTCAATATTACTCATGATTTAAGTGTTTTGTTTTAAAGATTGAAATGCTTTCACTATCCTTGCTAGATGGAAATCATATTGTAAATACCCTGCCAACAGCTTGCTCCCACTGATGTGCGGGGCATGCATATATAATAAGAGGAAGAACAGACCCCTACCAAGAAAATGCTGAGAGCACTTTACAGGCCTGTTTTTCTGAGTCTGTGGCTGCCACTTACTGAAAAAAGCTTACAAAGTTGGGACTGTACAGCTGGGCATCTCAGTTGGAGGCTCATCCTCCCACCGAGTCCTTTGACGTCAAAGGAGTTCCTCATGGACTAGAGCAGAGGTCTTCACTGAGTAATTAGAAAATAAATGTGGGAATCATTTTCTTTCTTTTTTTTTTTTTTTCCCCTGCAAAACATAATTAGCTCAATCCGCTCTTCAAAATCCCTCCTGTTTCCAATTAAGAGAGATCAGTTGCACTATCTTCAAACAGCTGAAATTATGCTTATTAATAAAAAATTGAGTATAAAAGAATCATTTTATCTTGAATTAATTTTTATTATTACGGGACATATGACAGTATACAGTCTTATAAAATATTATCAGATTTAGTACAAATCCAGAGAGTTGTGTGTCCTACATCTTGCACAGCGGTTACAGCATGACTCATTTATTCAGCTCTGCCGCATACTTAAGAAGGACTTTAAAATGTGGCTTTAGGGCCTGATCCTCAAGGTACTAACACCTTCAGCCCTCACTGAAGTAAGGGGTTTGAGGTATACTGGCATGTTCCCCATGAGGCACCTATTCAAGTCGATAGCTCTTTTGGCAGAGCCAATCTCTGTATGGCCACAAGAAGCAAACCCTTGGCTAAAATCATATGATCTGTTGTGTAAATACTCAGTGTCTTGAATAATTGGAGGCAGGGCTGAGGGTAGTAGTTCAGTGGGCAGGGACAGTGTTTGGGGTCCTAGGCTAGATGAGTAAGCAATCCAAAGTGATGAAGTTCACATCCACTTTCAAGTCTAGAGAGAAAATGGTTGGTGGTACTTAGAGCTGTGGCTTTGGAGTTTTCCTACCTTGCAGCAGTGTGCTGTGGACACTTAGCAGAAGTATCCATTTGCTTGTTCACCCCTGGTGCAGTGCAGCCCTTTTCAACAGCGCATTAGGCAGTTGCTCAGATCATATTTAACGACAGGCCTAAAGTTAAGAACCTGCTTGAGCTCCTGATGCTTGCAAAGGAAGCTGCAGATGTGTGCTAGGTAGGACCTATGCACTGCAGGGGTGAATGGGGCAGGAAAAGACAGACCACAAGAAGAGAAGAATTATTTTCTTTTGCCTCAGGTATGTTGAAGGAACAGTTGAAGGCACCTGATCCAAACTGAGACTTCGGTACCTGGTTGGGAAGGTTGGTGTACTGCCCTGTTTCTAGTGCCTTGTGCGCAGCAGCTCTGGGACATTGAGGTTTTTTTCACCAGCATCTCTGGAAGTGCAGTGCAATCTCTCCCAGTATCTTCAGAAATCCACACCTGCATGTGATTTAATTTTAGTTTGATTATTTTATCAGAGGTGTGAATAGATGAGAGGTTTACTGAAGTCCCAGTATCTTTTCTCTACAGCACATTGTTGCTAGGCAAGTTGGTGAGTTGGGACACTGTAAATCCTTTGTGGTGGTTTTACTCAGTGTGGTCCTATTTCTGGACCATGTTTCCATGCCTGGAAACAGAAACCCTTGTATTTAAATTGAAGGCAAAGGCTAGTTATTTATCTTTTTTGACAGATATAATCCTGTAAGGGGATGGGAAGTTTTTGACCTGATACTGGGGACACCAGCGCTGGGGGGTTCTTTGTATGCACAGACTCATCCAAGCTCCCAGCAGGATCAGGCCTCGTTGGACAGTGAGGATGTGTAGGATGTTCCTTTTTGCGTTCAGATTGGAATGTTATTTTTTCGTAACTCTGGAATTTTTTGTTTGTTTGTTTGTTTGTTTGTTTTTTTGTTTGTTTGTTTTTTAATTTTAATTCATATATCTGAATATGTAAGTGGCTTTCGGCCATATGGAATGTGCAACTGATAATGTGTAACTGATTAAGTATCATGCATTAGATTTTCCATTTTCAGGCTAAGTGCACAGTATTAGAAGGGGAAATATGGTCAAACAGTTCGAAGTAATTCCATAATTAAATTGTTGACTATAATTACTGTTAATGTTATCCAGATAGATCCAACTGTAAGAATTGTGGAGCAGGGAGGTATAGCAAGGCTGTCAGGACAAGGAAAAATAGATACTGCTAAAAAAGCCTACACTGCCTCTCTATATAATGTATTAAATTTATCTTAAAAGCAATTCTCTGATAAGTACATACCTGTACTTGAAGAACAGAATCCTTTCCTTTTGCCTTTTACAGCCCATAACAGCACACTTTACACAGTTCAAAAATGTCGATAGTTCAGAGGATTCCTAAGTTAGCAAAGATTTTTTTTTTAAAAAAAATACATTCAGCCTTGCATTGCTTCTGGATTTTCAGAAAGTTATTAACCAAATACACTATCTGCAGAACTGTGGTTTATGTCAGAGTTTAAATTACACTAAAATAAAAAAATGCAACCTCTAAATATGCCCTGGTTTACCTGATTTTAGATGTTTATATCAGCATTTGAATTCCTAACAAAAGAAATGCAGAAAGATGTATCAGCTCAAACAAAAAGCAATTAATAAAATACAAGTTGAAATATGGAGAGGAAGTGGCTACAAACATTAAGCAATTTGGGGCTGAGGGTGGGCAGAGGGAAGGGGAATGTTTGCATAATTAAAAAGTACAACAGCTGCTTCTTCTTCTTTTCTCCCAAATCAGACATTTGACTTTTGTCAAACAATTTATGAACTATTATCAAATAGAGTCAAACCTAGCGAAAGTTTTCTGCTCTCTCAATTAATATCAAATTGAGGAAATGGCTCTTTGTGCCCCCCAGTCCAGACCATTCCAGTAGACTTAATGTAAATTCAGATTTCTTCACTGCTTACTAATGCAAAAAATATGCTTGTGGTTAACTATTAACCTATGCTTCCAAATAACACTAATGATTGCGATGTGCTGGAATAAATGCTCATGTTTCATAGGATGAGAAGAGTCCTGTTCTCTTAAGCTTATCTAATCAAAGCCTAATCCTGCCTTTACAGCCTTTGTTAAATGCACTGGTATTTAATATGCATCAATAAATAAACTTTCAATTATTGTTCAGTGAGCATATCCAAAGATAGCATGACAGTGTGAAACTACTGGTCTATCTAGCAATTATTCTAAATAAAGAATGCTGATGATGTGATTTTTCCCTCCTCTTACAATGGATAATTTAGATTTTCTGACATTCTTTTGCAGCCTCATAATAAGGAAAAGAAATTAATCTAGACAAAATTCAAAGAATTTAATTTTTACACAATCTAAATACATCTCCCCACTATAAATTTAATTATTCTATTTTAAAAACATATGATCCATTCTAAATAAAAAAGACCAACTGATTAATTTTTTTAAGTATTTGTGAAAGGTATTTTGAAAGGCTTATGAAGTAAGTAGTGTGTGATATATGTTATTGAGCTGTGACCCAGTGCATTCTTTTATGTCTTTAAATTGAATAGGCTTTCTTTTAGAAGCAGTTAAAAACAACGTGTCAAAAGCATATTCATTAACTACAGTACAAGTAGAGCCCTGTCAGGTTCTCTGCTCCATCCCTGTGTATTTTGCCTTCTTTTTCCAAAGTTTCACTGCTGCTTTAGTGCATTCTTTGCAGAGCCTTTCCCATGGCATCTGTTCATTAGTATCTGGTGAAACATCAACCTACTCAAGTTTTTCTGCATCTCTGTGACAGAAGCTTTCAGTGTTTTGGTAACCTTATAAGCAAAACATTGCAGAACACAGAGTTTGTTTGTTTGTTTGTTTGTTTTGTTTGACTTTTTTTTTTTTAATGGGGCAGTGAACTTGTATGCTGTCATGCAGTTCTATGTTACAGGAACATTAATATTTTTGGCTTTTAAAAAAGCTTGTGGTATTTCTCATGACATTAGAATAATTTCAGATGCTGATTACTTGCAATTGTCTCTTGGTGATTTGCTCTTCAGATTTCCAGCAGAATTTAACAAAGTGTGATTTCTGGAAACTTCTGATAGTTTCTCATTAAAATTGCATTTTTTTAAATACATGATTTCTATAATTTCTCCCAATTTCATGATATACTTACTCCCTCTGAAAGACAACGGTTGAAACATCAGAAACAATTAGCAAAAAATATTATATTAATGGTAAATGATAGAAATAAATCTGACAAAACCTCAGTCTCAAAGCTGCATTTGTCAAAAGCACTTCTCTGAATTAACTTTTCTAGGATAACTGTATAATTGTTAACAGACATTTTTATCAAATTGTCAAAGTGTTTGAAAAATGAGAGAGAAAGAGAATGCTCAGGAAGAAAAAAATCCACAAGTAATCAATGGCACGCTCAGGGGGAGTGAGATTTGCAATAGTTGTACTAATGAAATATAAGGCTCAATTAGAGGTACTTTGCCATTTTCAGCCTAAATTTAAATGATTTGGTGATTTGCAAATACATGAATCCAAAAAAGAAAAAAAAAAGAAGAATCCAAATGCAAATGAGTGCAACCACAATAAAATATAATTGCAAATGAATCTGTTGCTTTATTCATTTATTGTGTAATTACTGCAATCCTTCCCACCTTGTTTTCAGTATTTCTTAATCATTAAGTCGGAAGCATGACAGCAGTGCCAGCCCTGGCATGATTCTCTTTGACTAAAACCTTGTAAATTAACACAATTAGCACAGCATCATCCTGCTAATTAACTTCCAGTGTCTGGTGCAGTGGTTTTGCAAACAAGGAAGAGGAAGTCAGAAGGGAATAAACATGCCATTCTGTTACCAAACTGTGTGCTGTATTAGGTTTAGCTCAGCGAGGCTAAGCTGGCCATGTCAGATGCCAGAGTCAGGCAATGAAGAGCTAAAGGGGTTGGGGAGAGAAACAGGAGGGGGTAGAAGCTGTCAAAATAGACTGCAGTAATTCAGAGGGGAGCTAGTGCCACAGATGCTTCATTTCGACTAGGCCTCCTCCTTATCAGGAAATCTGTGCCAGAGGGCACAAGACTGTTTGCAAAAATCACTTTTGGTAATACAAGAGAGATTAAGGAGGTCTATTTGATACAGCTGTACAAAACCCAGCAATGTGTCTACCGTGCATAGGTACAAGTTGGAGGGAGTTATCTTAACACTTGTAAATTGCTCTTTACCTATTTGCAAAGAGGAGGGATAATTCACATCACATTATTAAAAGATTAATTGCTTTAATATGACATATGCATTTTTTTTTTCTTTTTTTTTTTTATGATAGGTTTGGTTTTGGTTTTGGATTGTTTATTCTGGGGTTTTTTTTATAGCTAGCTGTGGAAGCCACAGAACTTTTAAGGACTTGGCTTCATTTCTTTTTCCTTTTCTTCATCTTTTTTTTTTCCTTTATTTTTTTCCTTTAACTCTCTTTCTTTGTACCCTGGAGGCTGTGAAACAGAGGGGGGGAAGAGAAAGCAAGCAAGGAGACCGACAGACAAGTCATGCTTGTTTTTTTTTTCCAGACCCTCAACAACAGAACTGAGAGGCAGAAAGGAGCCAGTTGTAATTCATACCGAGTTGTAGGCTTTGTGTGATGAAAGCGACAGAGCGCTGCCTGGGAGATTGCTTTGCTGCACTCCACGAAGCAGATTTGAAACTGTCGTGGACCACTTTAGATGAGAGTTGGATTATGGAATGACCTGCTATGTCTGTGTCATATTGTTCTGCGCAGGGTGCATTATACTCTGCTAACTAGGTGTTCAGAACCAAATAAGAGAGGTATCCTAGATGTGATCTGTCAGCTGTGTCTCATATTTTTATATTGGTTAAAATATAAAACTGAAACAGTGATGAAAGAGGACAGAGCAGTTGGATGCCTTGTATGTTAACAGTAAATCTCCGCTCAGAGTATTTAAAATATCCTGAGTTTTATTTAATTACTTTGAGAGCTGTAGCATTACCTATATTTTTTAAACAAAAAATTGACCCCCTACTAAATTGGCAAAAAATTTGGCTATGCGTGTATGTGCCTGAAACAAACCAACCATACTGCTTCTTAAAGGCATTACATTTTCTTTCCCTAAGGACTGGTGGTGTTAGAACGGTGTTTCAGAGAGCTCAATAAGTTCACAGGCTGCATGTTTGAGAACTCATTTAAAAACGCATGGAGAAAGCTGAGGTCACTGTTAACTTTGTTGTTTCCTACTGCCCTAGGCTTGAAGATGCAGTGGACGCCGGAGCATGCCCAGTGGCCAGAACAGCACTTCGATATCACTTCAACCACCCGGTCTCCAGCCCACAAGGTGGAAGCCTACCGGGGGCACCTGCAGCGCACCTACCAGTACGCCTGGGCCAACGACGACATCTCGGCTCTGACCGCCTCCAACCTTCTGAAAAAGTATGCAGAAAAATATTCCGGTATTTTGGAAGGCCCGGCTGAGCGACCCATTCTCAGCAATTACTCTGAAGCTCCCTCGGGGCTGGTGAATGGTCGGAAGAATGAAAGTGAGCCTTGGCAGCCATCCCTGAACTCGGAGAGCGTGTATCCCATGAACTGTGTCCCAGATGTCATCACTGCCAGCAAAGCTGGGGTAAGTGCAGCCCTCCCTCCCGCAGATGTCTCAGCCAGCATCGGGAGCTCTCCTGGGGTGGCCAGTAACCTGGCTGAACCCAGTTACTCCAGCAGCACCTGTGGAAGTCACACCGTTCCCAGTCTTCATTCAGGGCTCCCATCTCAGGAATATGCCACAGGATACAACGGCTCGTACTTGCATACCAGTTACAGCGGCCAGCCAGCACCTGCACTTCCATCCCCTCATCCATCCCCCCTGCATAGCTCGGGACTTCTACAGCCCCCACCACCACCGCCACCACCAGCCCTCGTCCCTGGCTACAACGGGACCTCCAACCTCTCCAGTTACAGCTACCCTTCCGCCAGTTATCCTCCTCAAACCGCTGTTGGCCCTGGGTACAGCCCTGGGGGTGCCCCGCCACCCTCGGCTTACCTGCCTTCAGGAATCCCTGCTCCAACCCCTCTGCCCCCAACCACTGTCCCCAGCTACTCCTACCAGGGCCACGGTCTGACGCCAATTGCGCCGTCTGCCCTGACAAACAGTTCAGCCAGCTCTCTCAAAAGGAAAGCTTTCTACATGGCAGGGCAAGGAGAAATGGACTCCAGTTATGGAAATTACAGCTATGGCCAACAGAGATCTACACAGAGTCCAATGTATCGAATGCCAGACAACAGCATTTCAAATGCAAACAGAGGGAATGGTTTTGACAGAAGTGCTGAAACATCATCCTTAGCATTTAAGCCAACAAAGCAGCTAATGTCCTCTGAACAGCAAAGGAAATTCAGTAGCCAGTCCAGTAGGGCTCTAACACCCCCATCCTATAGTACTGCTAAAAACTCACTGGGTTCAAGATCGAGTGACTCGTTTGGGAAGTATAGCTCCCCAGTAATGAATGAGCATGGTGACGAGCACAGGCAGCTCCTCCCTCACCCAATGCAAGGCCCGGGACTTCGTGCAGCTACCTCATCCAACCACTCTGTGGACGAGCAACTGAAGAATACTGACACACACCTCATTGACCTTGTTACCAATGAGATTATCAACCAAGGACCTCCCGTGGACTGGAGTGACATTGCTGGCCTAGATCTAGTAAAGGCCGTCATTAAGGAGGAGGTTTTATGGCCAGTATTGAGGTCAGATGCATTCAATGGACTGACTGCTCTACCTCGGAGCATCCTTTTATTTGGACCTCGGGGAACAGGCAAAACATTAATGGGCAGATGTATAGCTAGTCAGCTGGGGGCCACCTTTTTCAAAATCACTGGCTCTGGCCTTGTCACAAAGTGGTTAGGGGAAGGAGAAAAAATTGTCCATGCCTCCTTCCTCGTGGCAAGGTGTCGCCAACCCTCGGTGATTTTTGTTAGTGACATTGATATGCTCCTTTCCTCTCAAGTGAGTGAAGAACATAGTCCAGTAAGTCGGATGAGAACCGAGTTCCTTATGCAGCTGGACACTGTACTGACTTCTGCTGAGGACCAAATAGTAGTAATTTGCGCCACGAGTAAACCAGAAGAAATTGATGAATCTCTTCGAAGGTACTTCATGAAACGACTTTTAATCCCACTTCCTGACAGCACAGCGAGACACCAGATAATAGTACAACTGCTCTCACAGCACAATTACTGTCTCAATGACAAGGAGGTTGCACTGCTTGTCCAGCGCACAGAAGGCTTTTCTGGACTAGATGTGGCTCACTTGTGTCAGGAAGCCGTGGTGGGCCCACTCCATGCCATGCCAGCCACAGACCTTTCAGCCATTATGCCCAGCCAGTTGAGGCCAGTTACATATCAAGACTTTGAAAATGCTTTCTGCAAGATACAGCCTAGCATATCTCAAAAAGAGCTTGATACATATGTTGAATGGAACAAAATGTTTGGTTGCAGTCAGTGATGCTACTTAAAAAAAAATATGTAATGAATGTTGGCACACACAGAATCTGCTACATAGGGGTAGAGAACCCTTTTCAGTAGTGTTAAAATTGCAAAGGGTACTGGGAAGACTACAATTTACCTTGCCTCTAAAGAGCCAGGGTATACTTGAAGGAAAAGTGCATCAAACAAGAGCTGCTGATCTGAAAAAGCCACACGTGACAGAAAGCGCATGTTGATGCTCAGTTCTGTTCAAGCTAGACAATACTCACCAAGGAGCAAGGTGCAAGTGGGTTGATTTCAGAAGGACATGAACCCTGTGTGTTGATTCCATTCTGCTGTTCTTGAGATTTAGTTGCTGTCAAGTGCCTGAAGTGGTGCTTTATTTTTTGTTTGCCTCACAATTACATTGGTGGCATGTGCTAATATAAAGAGCTTTAACTTCAAACATTATTGGACTAAAGAGATGAACGGTTGTGTTGCGACAGAGAGCCAGATTTTTGCTATTCTAAGAGCAACAGTATTCCTCAATCCTGTCTGTTCTGTGGTGTTAAACTAAGAACAGGTAAAACAGGGTAATGGTAATCTGGACCTTAATTTCTGCAGTTCATTTCTTTTAATGTTCTGTCTGCAAAAACTCAGGAAAGTGATTGTGATTTGTACAGTACCTCAAAGGAATGTGTTGAAAGCACTATGTACTGCTGAGAGTTATAGGCTAGGCTTCAATGTTACTTTATATTAAATATGTATGTTTACCTCAACAATTGGAATATGGCAAGGAAAATTATTTTGAATGTATCCAGGAAAAAACTAAAGCGTGATATGACTGAAGCTTTACAGTTTTTAAAAATAGAAACAGAAGCATTTCCCAATGTTCAGGAATGGTTCTTTTGCCAATTTGTCACATCAAACCAGAGCAGAACAATTTTTCTTGTTGGTAAACTGTAAGAGTTTTCAGCATATTTCTCCTTGATAATAACGTGATACAGTCTTTAGAAGGTGCATAAATGAATGAAAGAGCCACTTAATTGGTTTACGTTAGCGTCTGAAACAGTCAAACGTAAGATTTGGTAGGATTCTGAGAGGCAAATTACCTTAAGCTGTGACGGCTGGCCTTTGATGCATGGCACTAGTCATAGTTTTGAGGCTATTTTGGTGAAGCTGTAGGGAGTGGAATCAGTGTAGGTCGCTGGCAGAGCTATGGGTTGCAGAGCTGTTTATAGCAGTGCAGTGGACTGTGACCAAACAAATAGTACAAATAACAAAGCAAAACTGAACCCTCAAAGTACATTTACTTCCCTTCCCAAACTGTAAAGTTGAGTTTTTGTTGTGTACGTATGGCTTCATTGTCCTTAATGCAATCTTCATTTAGCATCCATTAGAAATCTTTCAGGCTGGAGTGTGCCCACCATTATTTCTACCTCAGTTTTGTTATGTTTCTCTTGGAAAGCAAAGTAAGAAATAGGGCAAAAACCACCACCAACACAAGTCAGATTACATTAGGAATGCGAACCTGCTAAACAAGTTTCAGAGAGCTGCTGTTTTTTCCCCTGAAGTCAAGTTTTTCTCTGTGTTAGTGCTCTTTACCCCCTCCTATTTCCTCCCCTAAATATACATATTCTGGTGTTTTCCTTCTGGAAAGACTAGCTGGCATGTGTGGCATTTTGCTCAGTTCTCCCCCACCCCAGCCCCCCTTTCTTTTTATCCTTTAATGCTTTCCGTGCAACTCTTTTGGTGACAGCTGACTGATGTTGGGTAATGTCTCTGAGCAAGAGCAGTGCGTGTTGCAGCTGCCCAAAGCCTCTGCCATCACATGAACAGAACAGCCTTGCTTTTTTTTGAATGTATTTTTTGTTTACTTTAAAGAAACAGTAACAAAACTGTTGCAAAGCACTGGCATTTAATGTTTCTCTTTAGTAATGTACGTCAAGACCATTAAATAAATGCACTGAAAAGCCCCAAGAAGAGAGATACCAATCTGTTACTAGGTCATGTTTGTCTTCTCAAAAATTGTACAGACCTTGTCCGTTTTGTTAAATCAATGGAGACATTTAGCGTTCAGAAAGCTAATGAGGGATTTTGTGATATTGCTGGAAATTTATGACTCTTGATTATTACTTTTCTTTATTTTTCTTTTAAGATATATATATATATTTAGATAGAACATGCTAAAAACAGAGCAAATAAACCAAAATCTAATTTAAGATGGGTTCCTGGCAAACATTTTGTCTATCTAAAACTTTATGTTTTACGCATAAAAGTACCATTTTAAAAACAGTGCCTTTCATTAAGGATATAGAAAGTAAGACTTAAGTACATCACCTGCTTTTCTTCTTTTTTTCTTTTTCTTTTCAACAGCAATTACAGTCTATGATCCTTGTTATGACCCAGTCTTTCTGCTTCCCCAAACCTCCACAGGCTGCTTCTTCACCCCGGCCATTCCACCATCCTCGTATTTGGGAGATGCTGATGTCCCCATTAGCTGTAGGTTCACACTGATCACACTGGCAAGTACACTGTTGCAGATCGCTGACCCAATTTCTGTCTTAGACATTGCCTTTCATATCTGCCATTGAGCTGTGCTCCTTTAAAAGGCTCAGACAAGTTTTGATAAACTGTTTCTCCCAACTATACTCCTAACAGATTTTTTTGCAGCTTGTAAAACAAAAACTACGCACTGAGTATTTTTCCCCATCTTTTTATTCTGTAGCAAAACCCAAAGCAAACAAAATTGTAGACAGTCCCTTTGGCTTCCAACTTTAAGTCATTCTCCCTAAAAAGTCACTCTGGGAAATGCATTTTTCAAATGTTAACCAAAGTGAGAAGCAGGCAGAAGCTGAAATGGTGTGAAAATGCAGGTTCCACACACACATGCTCACGTTCTCCAGGTCTCAATTCAGTTTTGGGGCGGTAGAAGTGGAAAACTTCATCCTATCACAGCTGCTGTAAGGAGAGGAAAACAGAGCCAGATTGTTACCCAAATCCTTCCTTACCAGCAGATGTCCTTGGTGTCGCTTTGGGAGGGTGCCGGCTGAATTTGGTGAGAGCTTGGCCAGGAACTGCTGACAGGAGGCACCTCAGTCCTTCTCCAAGTTGGTTTCTGGCCACTCCTTTGATGGAATTCAGGGCTGAGCCAGCTAAACCCCCTGCCATGTCCTGTCCTTCGTATTGCTTTCCTTCCTTCTCTCACATTCAGTCCCTGTTTTGTCCCTAGTGAGCAGATTTTGGCATGCTGCTGGTCCTTCACCCCTCTCAGCAGCCTTCTAATCATGGAGCGTCCAGGAAGGCTGAAGCACTATCCTGAACTTGAGCGGGTCCCAAAGGGTAGGATTGCTTTTGAGAAGAGAGAAAAAATATGTTTTAATGGTGTTTTCAGGATGAAAACACCATTAAAACATATTAATAAATATTTTATTTATTGCTGGTCTTAGACATTTGCACGGTAGAAAGCTGTTTGTTGTCTTTTGCAATTGGGCAAAGCTGGGGGCTGCTGCCACAGAAATGCCCAGATGGTTGGCTGGGGCTTCCTGCCACTGGCACAACCCTGAATTTTAAGGAACCTGGAATGGTTAAAGAGCATCTGCTGTGTCAGCCTATCACTGCAGATGCTTTATGTGATGTTTTTATGTGTGGGTTCCATTCTGCATCAGCTCCTTTTCTTCCTTGTACCTTCAGTAACAATTCTATAGCAACAAAAGTAAAATAAATTGGAGGAATATTCCTGCAAGCTGAAGGATCAATATCAATTCAAGGAGGAGTTCATAATGACCTTATGTGAGACAGAAATGGAAATACTCTATATTTCTGGCATGTTTCTCTTCAAAATATTTAGAACATTAGTGACAATATATAAAAGTTTGCTGACTGAGCTGATCAATGGAATGTGAAGGCAGTTTACTTTAAGGCTATTTACTTTCACATGGATTATTTATCTATTAGTCAGTCTATATTCTACTCAAATGCAGAGAGATGGGCAAAATGTTTTCTTGAGCATTACAAACCTACCAAGGGGAAAATCAACCATCTGACTAAAATACATAGGCCAAGCACCATCTGGGTGGCTTTACCAGCTATTTGGAGGCTGTGCTCTGTAAAATGGCACAAGGTCATATTTAGGTGGGTTTTCATAGGATGTTTCTTTAGGGGATCGTCTAGTTAAAGAGTTGCAAATTAATTCCTGCATCAAGATGTTAATTCATTGAAGGCAATTTTGGGGATATGACCAGGGTTTTCACTGTCTGCAAATACAAATGACTTCAGGTAAAGGGCTGTTCGTACAATCCCCCTACATTTTTCTCTCAAGCACTCCATCACAAGGGAGGGTGAATTACTCAGATCTGAAGGATACACTTTGTCACAAAACAAGGCCACCAAAAGTTGTAGGGCCTCCTATGCTTTCACTTACACCAGTTTGAAGGTGGTATAACTCTTAAAGGAATTCCTCCTGATTTCTGCCCTTGTTACAAAAGTCATCCCTCCGATGTATAATAATCTATATCTGTTGATTTTCATCCTCAGCTCTGATAGCTAACCTTGTCCTCACAGCACTAACTCCTTTCCATCTTGTATGTGTGCATGTGTGTATATAATATTTATATGTGCATACACACCATGTCCAAAAAATAGCTTTGTCTCTTTACTTAAAAAAGGAAAAAAAAAAAAAAAAAAAAAGGAAAAGTCATTTAATTGTCTGCAGATTTATATGAAGCACATTAGTAAACATGGAGATATTAGTATTTCAGAATTCAAAAAAAACCCAGCTGTGCTGGTGACTAACCAATACATGAACTGAAGCTCACACTCTGCAAGGACCTTTGGTTGACATTCGATTTTGAACCTGCCAGATGCATTTTTGTGAACCAGGGATACTGCATCTTTAATGAACAAGTCTCTACTCTTTCCCCTGTTTTTAAATACAACACAAGCAGTGTAGCACTAGGCACTGCAATTGTCAAAGACAATTAGACTGAAAGCAGGAAAATTTCACCTCCCTGTCTCAGTG
>VZTE01001195.1:1431499-1509895 GCA_013397775.1 Eulacestoma nigropectus
TTACAACCATGTCAAAATTAATTCTCACACAAAACTGCTTCACAAGAAAAAGACAAGCTAAACTGTGCAGGGGAAGGCAACAATGTAGTAAGTAAAATTTAAACAATGTATTAAAATAAACATATTATGGATGGTGAGGTCTTTTACAGAAAATAAGTGAAATCAACAGCTTTGCTGCAGTTACTGCTGTCTGGTGGAAACCCTTTCACCACGTGGCTGATGGTGTAGCTCCAGTCACTAGTGAACAAAGTCCTATGAATCAAAGCTTGCTCTGTTGTAATTACCAACTGTTAAATACATGTATACGAGTGATGCCTTTTCTCTTGAACTAGTAGAATAAAGAGATGAAAGATTTAAACCAGAATTTACTGAGTTCTTCCTCTGTGGCTGCTCACCCTCTCACAAACAGACTTCCTAAAGACAGGGTCTGGCTCTTTTCTTTCATGAATGTACCTATGGCATACCAGCTTTCCAGTTTATCACCTTGAATAAAGGAAAATTGAAATAGTTTGTTTATATCTATGAAAAAGCACATGACACATCTCCATGATCAGCTTTCCTGAAGAAGGAGACATTTTAAATTCAGAGAGAAGGCACCCAATTGCTTTCAGAAATTTATCTGAAGACCTTTTCATACTTGTAATAAGCTGGGGTTTACTGTGAACAACTTCATCTTTTCGCTGCTCCCTGAGTGCATGAGGAGCCTTTTGTCTGCAATTCTCATAGAAGTAATTCAGGCTGATGGCTCTCAGTGCTTCCCAGAATCAGCCTTCAGTCCTGGGACCACATCTAGAAGTTGAGTAAGTTTTGACTGAGGTGCCCACAAAGGGCAATGATTTGGTGCAGAAGAACCAAGTTTGCCTAAACCTGTGGAAGAATAAGGTGATTTTTAGTACAGTATTGCATCCAATATACATCTAGTGCAGATATTATTTCAAAATTCAAAATCAGTTACACACAAACCCAAGATACAGGCTGTTTTGTTGAAATGCAAACCTGAATGGCTGGTAAATCCTACTCTATAATTTTTTCTTTGTTATAGGATTTTTTTTCTCATTTGTATTTTACATCTTCTTTAGTCATTTATACAAATTCAATACAAAATAAGTAACAGTAAGCTTTTAACTTAAAACCTTGCCAGGTGCCATATTTTATTCTTTTCTTTTTATATGGATATTACCTATTCTTCTAACAATTTAACTAGGCATTCCATTAAATCTCTGTAATGCAATTAATGTAGAAGGAAACAGATTTTCCATGAACATGAAAACATTATGTTTAGACTATTTAGTTTAAAACCATCTGTAATTTGATGATAGCATTGTTTACCTTCATTCAAACCTGTGATTGCATCTTTATTCAGTAGTTTTTGTGGGTTTAAAAAAGTTGAGTCCCTTTTCTCCTTTTCAGCTTGTTTTCAGAATCTGAAAAACGGAGATACAAAGGGAGCTGTGGCAGCTGAATTCTCTTTCATGTGTGTCCAGTCCAGGTGAAGCCCAGCATAATGTACTGTAATATGTCTCTTCAATTCTCTGATACAATGACCTGTGCATCCTCTAAATCCCCCACAGAATGCGCAGACACAGACTGATTGAGGTGAGTATGGACTTAAGTATATATATTGTTCTTTGTAGCTCTGAGGAATTGGCACTTTTGCCAAATGTGAGATGATGTGGATTGTAATCTATTGAGATGTGAGTTCAGGCTGGGCCTTGTTATACATTGTAAGAATAACTAAAGATTTGCCTGGAGTAAGTTTTGTGTTGGGTTTTTGTGGTTTTTTTTATTTTCTTCCTCAAAACAAACAAACAAAAAAACCCTACCCATTTTTTACAGTTTCTGATACTTTGCAGTTCCAGTAGCAACAGTAATCATGAAAGTACCTTTGTGGTAACAGCCTCTTGGTGCAGGCTGGAGTAACATGATACCAGAAATCCCAGCCTCTCCCTCAGGGGCATGGATGCCACTGTAGAGAGAAACTGCTAAAAGGCCTGCACAGGGGAACCATGGATTTTATTCTTCCTGACGGTGCAGACTTTAAAAAAAAACTATTCTGGCAAAGAGAAATGAATATTGAGCATAGATGCTCCCAAATCATAGCTCGTAACTATTTCAACAAGATCACCTTGCCAGTATAATTGGATGAGAATATTTTATTTTCTTTTGCCCTAATAGGAAAGCAATAAGGCAGCAGTTTATCATATAGGCCTTGGTGACACAGGAGTATTTTAGATGCCTAGTCTTTTGTTCCATAATGAATGAGAAACAGAAGGTTTAACACTTTAACAGGGAAGATAGTCACAGCAATTAAACAGCATTTTTCATAATCCCCCAACCTTTCTGTTGGGATCAAAAGCTTGATCCTGATCCTAAACTAATATTGTGTTGTGAGTCTGTACCTCTCTCTGATTCCCTATCTGGTGTACAGAACTCCCCTTGCTCCCCTCATCTTGGCACTGCTAAGGAGCTCATTGCTGTCCTTACCTCTGAGTCAGCCTCCTTTGTAAAACACCCGAGTTAACCGACCTGGAGGATTTTTTCTACTGTCATTTGTTGTCAGTACCACCATTTCTGGCCACTCAGCTTCGCTGGTCCCACGGTTCTTGGGCTGCACTTGGCTGGGGCTGCTGGGAGAGCCCCGGGGAAAACCCTCCTGTCCTCCCCAGGTGCCACAGGGTGGGGAGGCTGATGTACATGCTGCTTTTCTGCTTTTGGGACTATAGTCATAAATACATAACCACAGGCAAATATATCAGGATCTTAAATGGTTAAATAAATAAAATTTTCACAGCAATTCTGTGAGTCAATAAAAGAAAGGATAGATTTGAACGTGTGGCTCTTAGGAAAGTTTGAGACAGGAAAATTTTGTCTAGGATTGCAAAGACTCCAAGAGATACTTTCACTTATGAATAGTATACAGTAAAATTAATTGGAATCTTCATACCTAACTGAAGTTAAGTTTTACTAAATTCAAGATTTTTATCTTAAATATAAAAACCACAGCCTAAGACTTTAACATTTAGATTACTGTTTTTCTTTTACAAAGTCAGAAAAAAGAGATAGATGTACATGAATTTCCCACTAACATATTTTATAGAAAACAATTTCTTAATTTCAACTGCAACTTTTCCAATTTTAAACTATTTTAGTCAGGGTCATTCTGTAACCTAAATTTTTAGGCGTCATTTTTTTTTTTTTTCCTTCAGCACTTAAAATGGAAATCTAAGAACACTGACATCTTAGCAGTAACCCAGAAGAGATTGCTTGCTGATGTTTGGGTTAACGGGAATAAAACATCCAGAATGTTTTACCCTAATTGGCTGGGTTTGTGCTAACACATGTTTGCTACTATGTTCTAAAATGTCTTACCACAACTCTTAAATACATTTCAACAAATCTGTTTGAACTCTACATTCCTGCTGCGGGCAGAATAATGTCTATTGGTTTTATGTTTGATTCTGAACTTCTTGCAAGGGACATTACAGATCCGTGAAGGAATTGTCCTTCATGGAAATACCATCCACTCCAGGACCCAGCTTTGCGGAGGGTGGGAAAATCCTTTGCACAGACGATCAAGGTGGAGAACCTACTCCAGAAGGCTGAGATGAAGAGCCAGCTCCCCTAGCTGGGCCTGCAATAGCCCATGTGCACTCATGCTGGCATGCCAGGGTACCTTTGTCTGAGGGTGAGATTCACTGGATGCTTTAATAGCTAGTACCATTTTTCTCAGAGAATGAGCGGGTTTATTTTTATGCCCTTAAACCTTTTCTTTTTAAGAGCTCAGGGGTTGTGATGTAATGCAGGACTTTAGGTACATGTTTCATTCAGCACTCAAAATTTAAACTACTCACGTAGTATAATTCTCTTTCAGTCACAATCTTAGCCTTTTTGCAGGATAAAATTAATGCAAACAAAGCTGGAGAAACCTGAGTGAGAGGGACCTGTTTTGTACAGCCAGTGGTGTCCTCAAGCTAGGTAGCTTGTTGCTATACAACTTTTCCTTATGAAGATATTTTGAAAGCAGAATGTGTTTTCCTCCTGGCTGCATCCAGTTAGCAACCACTGTATTTATAGTTTCAGCTTGTGAGAAACAAGGCTTACATCTATTAAATTTGTATCTCTCTTTACTCATGTGATTTCCCCTGAAATCTAATGAAAACATCCTTTAAAATTTATTGTAAAGATTGAACTTTAATAGAGAGATACTGAATTTAGGTCTTCATGTAGCAGGACTCAACACCTGGAGAGTAAAATCACCAAATGTTCACAAAATTAACAAATATAAGTGCAGTAAAAACGATCAGTATTCAATTGAACACAGTAGCACAGCATTGTCTGATGCAATAAGAAACCAGTTGGGAAAATACATGTCCAATTTTTTTGGTATTTGGACACAGAAATGCAATGGTAAGAGCTGAGTTTCAAACGTCTTTGTTAGCTTAAGAAAAGGAATGGTAAAACAGGGTTGAGAAATCTCCTGCTGACTTTCAAATGTAGGTGCACAGGAGAAATATATCTGCTTGACCAATGACCTTACCTTTCTATACCCACTTCAAGTTGATCCTGAGATATCAACACATATTCCCAAATTTGTCGAAAACAATTTTTGGAGCTTACATTTTACTCTTAAGGAGATATTAAAAATGTATGTTTCTAGCACTTCTATAGCACTCAACCAGGATGTTGTCAATGCCATCATTTCATGGCTTAGGCCAGTCTTGTATGACTTGTCAATATTTCTATTTCAAAATCTCCTTCACGAAAAGTAGTTGCAGCCATGGCAGGGGTTAGTGAGGCTGGATACCAGTGTGAGGTGACAGGTAGTCAAATGTCAAAATAGTCCACAGCCACCACTGACTTCCATCAAAAGAAGATTGATGCCAGGCTGTAGCTCTGTTTTCCAGCTACCAAGAACTACCACTCCTCAATTAGTGAGCAAATTGAAATCTGGTAGAAAAGAGAAAAAGTCAAGTTAATGCATCCTTCATTGTTAGACTACTGCTGTGTCTCCACTTCTGCTTCCTGTTAAAACACACGCTTGAAAATTACAAGTCAACGAACACACACTTCCTTAAAAGCTGAGCATACTTTGTGCTGTGAATAGAATAAAAATTCCTTCTGCTTCCTGTCTCAATGTCCCCAAACAAATAAACATTTTCTCCTCCTTCAGCAGCCTCTATTGGCACTTGTGAGGGGAAAAAAGTTTGTACAAAATCACTCATAGGTTGCAAGAAAATAGATATTTAACCTAAACCCCAAGTGTAAGATACGCAACCCAGCTGCCAGCCAAGTGCTCCCTTTCCAAATCAAATGACTAAATAAGATTAGTGAGAGGGCTTACAAATACACCGAGGATGAAGAAGTGATTGAGGGACTATAATGTCAGTATATAACTAGGAGAGGAAATCAAAAGCAATTATAAGATATCTAAGATATTGCCATCTTTCTTATAATATTTATTTAA
Organism: Eulacestoma nigropectus; assembly: GCA_013397775.1. Classification (NCBI taxonomy): domain Eukaryota; kingdom Metazoa; phylum Chordata; class Aves; order Passeriformes; genus Eulacestoma; species Eulacestoma nigropectus. The sequence continues at coordinate 1,436,964 of VZTE01001195.1, forward strand.
GATAATTCTAAACAGATAGTCCAGCTGAAGCATAATCATCCTTACTATTCACCCTATGCAAGGAAGTGAGAAGGAGCAGCTCTGGCACTTTTCCAGAGTCTAAAAGCTGTCCTTAGGTATATCTTCTGCAGCACTTTCAGAGGAGTGTGTTGACCGATGGAAGTCAGATGAAATAGTGGTGGGCTCCCTCTCAATCACTTCAGACTCAATAGGTCAGCTGTGCAAAGCGTTTACAAGCTTTTCTCCAACCTGTCAAACACCTGGATATGTAGAAAACCACAATATTAAAAAAAAAAACTGTAAAAGGTAAAGCAAAAAATTTATAGAAAATGTGAATCAACAAATTATTGCATGTGAATAATTTATTGCAAGGCACATGCTAACACGGCGATTTTTCTCCACCAACCACAGAGCACCTGAAGGCAACGGAGCTTCTGTTTCCTATAGGCACAGCATTTTTTTGAATCTGCTTTTTTCTGCATTTATTTTAGAGATTAGGGCTTCTGTTCCCATTGTCCTTTTGGTTGTAGGCAGCTTGACTACCAATGCCATCAGCTGCTGCTGCAGGTGCTGCCAGGGCTGCTCTAGGAAGGCTTCCCAGAGCAGGTTGTCCATTTGTAAAGCCAGAGGGGAGAGATGGAGACTTATGGATGAGGAATGAGGTTTGAGGGTTGAACTGCACAGCGTGTAAAACCCTTGCTGCGTGCAGGACACAGATGAGGGTTTTCTTGTACAAGCCAAATTTGGGCCACAGACCAATTCAGGGCACGTCAGCAAATCAGGAAGTGGCAAAACTGACCTTGGGGCTGGTCTCAAAGCCACTTAAGTGTAGCCCAGAAGACTGCAGTAAAGCAAATGTGGTCTCAGTCTTCAATGAAATTCAACATATTGGGTAAGTTACACGGTCCAAGCTGTGGTTTGATCCAGAGGTAGCTGAAACCATGCGCTGCTTCAGGTTTTGGGAGGTTCTCTGTAGTTGGGACAGTTTGAGTATTTACAGAGGATTCTTTCAAGAGACTACTGTGTTTGAAACTCTTCACTGGTTTGAAATGCTCTAACAGATTGATGGATTTTGGGGCAGATTTCTGGCAAAATGTACATGCGTAAGATAAATGTAATTCCTTCGGGACTCTGCACACTGAATATTATTACCATGATCACTGCATCTCTGCAAACTTGTCTGGAGGAATGCAGTATTTTATTATCATATTGTTGTATCTGGAAAACATTAACAGGTATTTCTTCTCCCAAGGACTGTATTTAGCACCAGAAACTCATTTTACCACAGAGGAAGGGAACAGGTCAATTATTATACTCCCTATGGTTAGTAAACTGATTTTGTTGCATTTTTCCTTCCTACTATTGGAATCCAAGTAGTGGACACGTGTGGGAGCTCCCATAAAGACAAGGATACTTTATATATATGCCCCACTGGATCCATTTTCCAAATTCAACACTGTATCCTCTCTCTTTCTTTTGTAAAAGTAATGTTTTTACTCCATTTTACTCTCTCTTACTCTTGTACCAATACCACTCACAGAGAAGCTCAGTATTTGGACATACAAGTTGCTGATATGTAATGTGTGCTAAAAACCTATTTTGAATAAAAGAAAAAGAGGTCAGATAATCATTTAAAATCTCCTCCTGACAGGTATTTCCTTCTCATGACTGTTAGAAATACGAACAACTCTTATTTTAATTAAAAAAATTGTTTATTATAAGAAAAATAATTTGGAAAAATAACAGCATCCGAATTCTTAAAACCATATAAAAACCCCTGGAGCGCAGGATCAGAGACTCTTGGGGCCAAATTGGCTATGTGCCCACGGCAGAAATCTTCAGCGCTGGATTTACCTCAGCTAATCTGAGGCAAAATTCGCTTAAAATAAAAAATGAGGTCTCTGAACAGAGACAGGCCCCTCCCCCCCCCTTTATCCAGCGCTGGAGCAGCTGCAGGGAGTTGTGTTCACCAGCTTGGCCTCATGGAGGAGAGAGAAAGAGGGAGGGGCTCTGGGATCCTACTTTTAAACCCTCTTGGCTCTTCCCAGAACCCCCCACTGTCCTGCCCCACGGCGCAAGATGATTGGTGAATTTCAAGGTACATCACAAGTTCCTTTCACCAATGGATCATTTGCTGGGGAGGGACATTGGTTCACAGAAAAGAGGTATTTAGCAATTTAACTATCTTAACAACTTTAATAACTATTAACATGGTTATCAGATGATTTTTATATGCAAAAGCCAATTACCTAATTTCATATATGACAATGACCATATCATCTAAGTCTTCATTAAGGCAACAATTTGAAATCTGCTATATATTTTTACTAGGTTTTCCTGATCGTGAGGTAAAGGGAGCAACATTGTCCACCTTAGAAGTTAGTGTGCCTTTTCATTAGTAGCAATAAAGAAATTGCCACTATCTAAATATATTTATTAAAAATACGCATAAAGTTTTCCAGTGAAGTGAAGAAGACAGGTCACACATCGTTATATAAGACAAGAATTGAAATTAGCAAAACTTGTTTAGATACTTGGGTGACCTCTGCAAAAATCTACCATGGCCATAAAACTCTCTAGCCTCGCTTGTTCCTAGAAAATCAGTGGTGTTGGGAAGGTGCCACAAAGGCAGTCTTCCTAAACAGCTCCCTTGCTATCAGTCACTCAGAGCTCCTGACTGGTCTGTTGACGATTGAATTGAGAATAGGAGAGATGAGATGCAAGTTACTGGTTTTACAAATGAAGAATGAAATTGGATGCATTTTGCCTGCTTTGCAGTCAGCCGTTATGTATATGCTTAGATTGAAAAACTAATCTGGTAGTTTTCACATCCAATCATATTAATGAAGTAGCAGAATTACTTGTGTGATTCTGTACTACAGTCAATTTAGTAAATAGATATGAAGGAGAATAAAATACGTAAATTTTTATAATACTCTTATAATTCCGTAGGAATTAAACCAGTAAAAAATGTAGATTGAACTTTGTTTTAATTGGTTTATGTTTAAAGATTCTTTGATCAGCGATAACAGTAATATGTATTAACATGTTGCATTTTAAAGTGACGCTGCCTTTCATTAATCAAGTGTCTGTATGGTTGATTAATTTGAACAAGGTTTAAATTGCTATGAAAATTTATCATTCATAGCCATGATCTCCATTTACATATATGTTAATTATTGTAAATGTAATCTTTTTCTGAGTCCTCTGGGCTGCATACTAAAAAGACACAGTGATCACAGTGAGTGACTACTTTTCTATTACAAAGTGAACTCTTACCAGTATTCAGTAAAGTCTGTTTTAGTTGTCAAAGATAGACTCAAAACATTAAAACATTTTATGCTAAAGGCAAGTTCAAATATTGTAGATGCTATTTCCTTTTCAAATTATTTCTTTATTCAATGGCTGGAACATTTAAGAAAATGAAACTAAGCACTACCAACCACTATAAAATTAAGTTCTGTCTCTATGGGCTTTTTTTCCTTCCTACTCTGAGAGTTTCTCATAGTAGCTAAATTATTAATAATCATGAGAATGGGATTTTCCATATGTCTTTTGAAAATAGTGTCTTGAAGAAGTTACTAAGTCAAAAGAACTCTTTGTAGAACAATTAGAATGAGTTAAATTGCATAAGACAGACATCACCAAGGTTTATAGTCTTTTAGCGTGACATAGAAAAAAATCTCTTCACAGTGGCTGTAAAATAGCTGTACCAGAGCTTCTCACACACACCACCACTGATGCATGTGCTTAATGCAAATAAAGACACTTGCTGTGCTCTCTTCAAACTCTCCAGCTCAAGGAGATGACAGTCATTTGTCTAAAACTTATTACGTTTGACGTAGTCAAGAATTTTATCAAGGTTTAAAGAGAGAAGGTGTTTCACAGAACATTTCCCGCAATGTTACAGAGAGAAAGTGCATTGGCAGGAAATGGATTTCCGATACAAAGCATAAAATATTTCTCTTTCAATAAACAACTACTACAGCTTTTATTAAAAAATGCATATCAGTAGAAACTAATTATTGTCCATTAAATTACACTCTGGGTGTATTGCTGTTAATTCCTTTTTTGCATTCACAGAAACTGACATTTGCTTGGGGTTTTTTTTTGCCTTTTTTCTTGAAATATCCAGGCAGATTTAATTCAGAAATGACTTTAAAAATATCAGAATTGCAAGCAGAGATGTGTTAGGGCCTCCAGACCCTGTTCCAGGAAATATTTCAGCATATGCTTATTTTCATCTTTGCTAAGACAGTATCTCTTCACTTACTTATCTTTAGTGTATGGCCTGGTTTCTTCTTCCAGAGGGTGTTAAATTGTTCCTTACACTTTTTTTACTTGTTTCCAAAGTGGTTTTGTTATTTTTAAATTTTTTAAATGACTCTTTTATTATAGAGTTGAAAAAGGAACTCCTAGGTGCAAAATAAAAATTTCCTTTATTTCCACGAATTTTTATAATTTTATGTTTAAATGGTTTGTATTTACATAATATATGCACTGCAGGACCAGCCTCATTTCTCAGTCACAATTTAATGCAATTAAAATGTCTATGTGGAAACCTTTGCAAGCATAGCACCTTTGTACTACCTGACTGAGCAGTTTCAAAGATACTTAATTTGCAGTTTTCTGTTAGACAGTTTGATAATGAAATATGTTTTTGTGTTTTGGGTCCTAAGTCTGTAAATGGATAAGATTGATGTAAAAGTCACATCAATCTTTTGGCATGAGCATGCACGCAGATTTTGGAGTGTTGCAGTCAATATCCTAAATACTTATCTTTATGTAGTGTCTTACTGTAGCATTTTGCAAGATCTGAATGCTTTGCTGAGTGCTGAGCAGAGAAAGGTCACCTTTTTTTCCCCCTACAGTCATGGTGGACATTGTGTCATTGTATCTTGTGGCACAAATTGTTTGAAATTTGTGGTTATCTAAATGGCTTTTTTCTCCCATGAATCTGAAATAGGCACGGTATTCACATTTCGAAGAGATTTTGGTGTTAATTGATGGAGCTGTGTATCTGCAAATGGTACCCTGGATGTTGATATGTTTGTATACAAATATATACACATATATATAGCATCTGCTATATATAAATCTAGGAAGAGGCATAAACTGGGGTTTGTCCACAGTACAGGAAAAAGGGTGCACAGAAAGAAATTGTTTGAGCACAGAGGTAAAGCAAGTGAAGAACAGAGGATTACCTTTTTATAAGGCACGTTATCACAACTCATTGCTACAGAACATACAGAGGCCAAAAATTACAAAGGATTTAAAGAAAGTTAGATAAATACATAGAAGAAAAAATTGGTAGAAGACCAGTGAATTAAGAATAAGATAAAATAGGGGCTTACAATAAAGAACCAATTCTACTTGTAGCAATGGCTGACTCTCAATTTTGCTGACATGTATGTATGTTTGTGTGTGTGTGTTTTAGAGGATAACACTGTATGCTTCGGTTGATAAATCTGTAGTCAACTGAAAGGATAAAAAAATATTCAGCATGTTTTAAATAGATGTACAGTAAAACCAAGGTCTGAGGGGTTTTTTTGTGGAATAATTCTTGGTTTTACTTTGTAGGGGCAGTGGAGCAATGATCTTGACTTGCATAGTTGAGCAAATGATTCAGTTTCAAAGCCTGTATATGATTCTTTTTTATCCTGCAGACAGAAGCTGATGGAATTATCCTGGATGATTGCTGAGTTTAAGGTAAATGAGCCCAAAACATTTTAGTTATTTAGGATACTTTGTGGACATCTGTTTAGAGCCTAATATAGTCTCGTAGCAAGGATGGGGACAATGCAAAAATGAGTACACAGTTCAGCTGTACATGTATTCTGTCACAAAAATATTTCTCCACTTAAAATACAGTCAATTCAAAATTTTCTGTATCTACATTGCATAGATTTCATCTGTAGCTGCCCCGATAACTTAGTCCATCCTGGGATCTATGACAGAAGTTGCCATTTAAAGAGGGATTTGTACGTTGGAGGTGGACTTGTGAAAAACCTAGCCTTAACAAAGGTAAAGGTGACCCCATCAAGTTTTTTTTGGCTTTCTGTGTTAGAGAAGGAGAAGTTACTGGAGGGAGGAAAGAAATAAGTGATGTGAGGAATTAGGACCTCTTCAAAATCCTTTTTAATGAAAAGAAGCAGGGTAGGTCACGTGTGCTTCGACCATAGAAGGCAAGGTGCAGGGAGAATGATGAAGTTTTACATGCATTGCTAAATATATGGGGATAAATGACCACAAGTAAGATGCAATGCATAAGAGGAACCTGCTAGACCCCATTGTAGCTTCAGGACATAAGTGTTGGTGTGAGCTGGTGGCCACCTAATTGGTGTGAGTGACAGGTAACCCCGGGAACTAGAACATCTGAGGAAAACCAGATTATTTACGGGAGCAGGTTAAAATTTGCTGTGTACGGACACATCACGCTGCAACTCCATGCCTGCTTTACACCTCTTCCAAAACACTACCTCTAGCTGTGTGCTTCACCTTTCCCTGGTGCCTAGCTAACGTGATTGGAGTTGTGGGAGGAGAAGAGGGAGAGGACAGTCGTGAAATCTGAGGGACCATTAAACACTTGAGCAGCTGTCATATACTGTATTTGTTGGAGAACAAGTATGGGAAGCAAGGAGGTATATTAATCTCCTGAACCTCTTGCTTCTGTATCTCCTGAGGCCTCCAAAGAGCCCTTTGATTGTACTTACTTGAAAAGTACTGTGCTGAAACAGTTACTACGTTAGAAGTGTTTTCTTTCTAGTTTCCTCTTTTTAAAATAGAAGCTGCTTTAGCTCGTATAAGAGTTTGGTTCATGTTATTAAATCTAATTGCAATAAACCTAAGTAATCTGTTTATGTATAACCTTATGAAGTGGGGGAAAAAAAAAAGAAGTCTATCATCTGGATGCTAGATAATGCTTGTAACATTTAAAGATGCATTACTTTCAAGACCATTTCTTTTGTTTAATAGAAAAGGATACTGCTCTCTGTGACTTAACCAGAATAAACATCTCCGTTGTTTCTCTCTGTTAATGATCATTTCCAACATTCTTCTGAGCAATTTGATTTTCCAAAGAGAAAATAAAAAATACTTAGCAACAGAAATCAGCAGAAGGATTATGTATTTCACCTCTCTAAAGCCTAATTTCTCCTTTTGAAGGGTAATAGTCTCAGATTTCTAATACAACCTAAAAACTGGATTGCTTTGGCCTTCTACCAGACTCTGAAAGAGTTATCATCTGAGCTCGAGTGCACCCATGCTGCTGCCCATGCACCTCCCTATTGAATTTGGCTGGGGGAGGGGGGCGGTTCTGCCATGCTGAGCAGCTGCAAAATTGGACCCTCACAATAGAAATTATTCTGGTAGGCAGCCAGGAAGAACGAATACTGGGAGCTGGGTTTCTGCAGCTACAGACCCACAATCACACAATGCTTCACCCCTAGATCTGCTTTGCTTGCTCGATTCCTGTGTGTGTGAGAGCCTGCCTTCCAATCACTTCAGCATCTTCTGTATTTCAGCGCCCTGCCCGCACACAAGAATGATGGAGTCAGCACGCAGAGCAGAGGCAGGCATGCATGAACACCAAAACAAAGCCGGTTTGGTCTAGTTTTAGGCCAGATCACTTTGAGTGTGTTCTTTCAATAAGGACTTGGAAGCTTTCAGATTTTTATTCAGATTAGCTGCATTTGTGGGCAGTAGTAAGAGAATTAGTTTTGTCTTCTGCTGGTATTTCATTTTTTTCCATATACCCAAAATTTGCCAAGAAGATTCCCTTTCCCTCCCAAATAATAATAAAATCTCTGTACATTGTTCAACCCTACTTTACATTTTTTTTCTCTTCTAGGACATCTGTACTCTGCATACTTTTGCATTCTCCCCTCACCCTTTTCTTCTCAGCTGCTCCATGTTTTTATGTCTCTCAGGAGGGGTTAATTCTTTACAGCTGCGTCCTGCTTGCCAGGAGTCTCACATGTGCAAATTATTAATCTTTTCTATTGCTACAGTAACTCCCAAGGCTTTAAACACCCCCTACCTAAAACTGGCCCTTTTCCAAAAAACTTTTCATATTCCCTCACTGAAAGATAATTTGGTCCCCTGCAGGGTTTGCACTGTTATTTAGCACAATTGCCTAAGTAGAGTTCCTTATTTCCACATAATAATTTACAAATTGGAATTTAATTTAGAAATTTAAACCCCAGAGTATTGAATTTCTCTAGTTGTTGTACAGTTGATTTGTTAGTTTCTTTGGGGTTTGGGGGTTTTTTTTAGCAAATGACATTGTTTTATTCTGTTTTGCTTTTAACCTTCCGTTTTGAATAATGTGTGTAGTTTAGTGATTGTAATGATAATGATGTGATATGCAATTTGTAGTGTCAACTGATGTAGCTAGGCTTCCTTTCCATGAAACACAGAAGCTGATTCTTAAATATGGAATGGCTTAACTGAGTAAGTACAGAATGTTCTAAATTTTTATTTAATAGGAGGTCTAGATAGTAACGTCTGTTTAACCCACTTATGTTTTTAATTTATGATATTTTCTCGATGCAGTTGTTCCAAGGTTTGTATCAGCAATCGGGTAGGGACATATAAGTGTATATATTGCGTGATTCTTGCCAGATGCAGGTCTATGCACAAATAGAAATGCACCGGTTGTGCACACACCTCTCTGTGTCTATAGGCGTACGCACACATTGTTTTGGCCTGGCATGACTGATGAGCTGGCATTTTTTTCTACCCTCTGTCTTTCTCTTTTTGATGTGTTCTCCTGATTTCATATTTATTTCTCAGCTACTGATTGGATATCATTATGACACTTCCAAGCTTCCAAATAAATAATTTATTTTGAAAGTTAGATATGTCATAATAAAGCATTAAGACACTCCAGGCAGTGTATTTCTGGCTGATTATATACCTCCAGTGGTATTATAAGGCACAGGCAGAGGACTGAGTGATTTTAAACACCTGACAAGTGCAATAATCCCCAAGAAGTGCATGGCCTGGAGCATCTTACTGCTGTTATGAAACAGAATTTATAAATAAAAATAAGAAGAACAGCCAAACCTATTTATTTGTCGGGCATTATGATGCTGGTATGACATCACTAAGGACCAATCACTAACCTTGTTTTATGCTGATTAACGTAATGGTCATTTCCTAGTGTGAACAATAAACCCAAATAAACTTCTAAGAAAACATTAAACATTAAGCTTTGAGTTTAATGTGTGCAAAGGAAATGTAATGGTAGTTTAGTTGCAAGTCAGACACATAATCTGTTTAATATATACAGAAGGCTTCCCTGTAGGCCAATTAAAAAACCTTCCAAACAATGCTGACTATTAATTCACATAGTATATATAACTCAAGTGAGTTAAATTTTAGCATCTCAGTGAAGAGCTCTGTAAGAAGGAGAAATAGATTTCATTAGGACAATAACCAGATACAAATTGTGTTTAGTTCAGTGAAGTAAATTTTAAACAAACCTTTTAACAGCAAGGAGGTTATGGGAGATGTAAGAATGCTGCTTGTAGATTATTTTCTCATTAGGAGTAAAAATTCCTGATAAAGAAGTCTACTGAAAACTTAATATGTATAGCTTATAAAACTGTAGCTGTAAGAATATGCTGCAGCATGTAGTGATATCATCAAAGCTGTAGTTGAACAAATACTATCATAAAGAACAGTTATAAAGAAGTGTTTTGTTTTATTTGTTTTTCTGTTGCATACATAAAAATAGAACTTCAGAAATGTCATAGCTAACACATTTAACTGCTGGACATTGAAAATCTTCCTTGTGATTCACAGCCTCACACTCAGTGTAATCAAAATCTCTTATATTCTTGTGCATAAGCACAAGCTGAAGTGACTTTCCTATTTGACCGTGTAGCAGGGAAAATGTGCTCAGGTAAAGGGGATCACCCTTAAAATAACATGGGATGTCTATGATAGAAGTAAAGGTATGGAAAAGGTTCTGTGCTTCTGTGCTGCAAATAACTTACATCCTGAAGAAAGAGAAATCACTGTGCAATGGATGACTGCTGGGGAGGAATCTTTCAGGTGGACTGTAATTCACAGTATCACAGAAAGGTCTGATCCAGAAGGATCATCCAACTCTTAAGTGAATGGCTCATATGGGGATCAGACCTACAAACCTTGGTGTAATTAGCTCTGACCAACTGAGCTCATCCAAGGTTTGATTAGCCTGTGTTTTCTTATGTTGGGTGAAATTTCCTGTGTTTCAATTGGTGTCTTTTGTTTCTTGTCCTTCCATGAAGTACCACTGAAAAGAGCTTGGTTCCATCTTCTCTATTACTCCCACAAGCCAGATATTTATACACATTGATTAGACCTCCAGGCTAAACACCTCACTAAATCACTAAATCCATATCTTTCTTTTACTGGGAAGGCAAGGACTGGACCTAACAACTGCAGATATTTCTCACCAGGTGTGAGTAGGGCTGAAGGATCACCTTGCTCAACCTGCTGGCAATGTTCCTAATGCAGCCTGTGGTGTCAGTGGCCTTCTTTGCTGCAATGGATGATTTTTTGCCTGTGTTCAACTTGTTTCTGGGACTATTTGTTCCCTCACCTTTACTTGGATCAAGTTGAGCCTACCGTGTTTTTCACTGGATTCTCCTTCTTCTGTCCTAAAGATAGGAGTGACAATTGCTTTCTTCAAGTCCTCAGAAACTCTCAGTGACCTTTCAAAGAGAATAGAGAGTGGGCTTGCTACTCTCAGGACAGGTCCCTCAGAACTTGTGGGTGCATCCCATGAAGTCCCATGAACTTTTGCCTGTTGATAGAGATACTTTTGCCCCATTTGATTGAGTGGATCCCACTTGCTCCTAGAAATCCTTAGTCCTCTAAGAGGATTACATGATTGTAGAAGCCACAGCCCTCTTGTCAGTGCCAGCCATGTAACCGGTTGTTAACCCACAAGATCCCGACACTCCACCTCAATCTGATTACCCTCACTGGTAGGACTGAGGAGAAAAGTTCCTGGATCCCCATACCCCTCACCCTCAGAGGCGTGTAGGATTTTAGGACTGCAGCAGCAAGAAACCTAAGATGCATATGAAGAAAAAAGTGCTGTGTGTTATTTATGGTCTTCCTCACTTGAAGTGTGGATTCCTCTTTCCTTTAGTCAGGCTCAGTAGGCGTAATGGAAGAGCCAGTGTAATACACTATGTGTATGTGCCATACACACAAGGTGAAACAGCCACTGTTGTCCTGCAGAATATAATCTGCATGATTGTGATTACAATTTAAAAAAACCACTACTTGTCTACTTCCTGCAAGATCAAATGTTATTTTTTTTCTAAAATTTCTGATAAACCATTTGCCTATGAATGATTTGTGTAGATATGCAACACTGAATTCATTCAAATAATGTGCTAGTGCAGCCTGCAATCTAAGAGTAGAGGAGATGCCATGCCAGAGCAGACCAAAGGTCACGGTAGCCTGGTATCCTGTCTTCAAATGCAGCCAGCACCAGATTCTTCAGAGGAAAGTGTAGCACCTCTATAAGGTATGTAATGGAGTAGCTTTCCCATGAGGAAAGATCTCTCCCCAGTTCTGTCATTCCTAGCATATGTTTTGTACTATTAAGACTGCTCATTCACTTGGGATTTTTTTCTGTGACAATTACTTATGTAGTGAAAAGTTACCAGAGAATTTTTCCTATTGACGCAAATAATAATTTTACTTTTAGCCTGATAAGCCATTTTTCTCTCCAGTCTTTGCATCCATGAGTTCCTCAGGAGAATTTTGTCTTCCATAAAAAAAAGTTATTGATTCTTAAAACTTTCTAAAATCTAATATAAAAATACTTTACCTCTGCTCCATGTATGTGCTGTAATTCAAAATGGAAAAAGAGCAAAATTCAAAGATTACAGAGCATAAATCTGTTTTCTTTGTCACAACTGATAGAATAACAGACGTTAATATTACAAAACCAACAAACCTCTCTTGACAGCATGGACGTGCTCAAAGAATCTTGTTCCCATGGAAAATCCATATTTTGGACAAAGTCTTCTAGTGTTTAGAGCCTGGTTCTTTAGCAGTCCATGGGTAAAGATGAGATATTTAATGCATCTTCCCATAAGAGTGAATCATCCTCTGAATTTAAAATTCAAGTGGGTAGAAGACTTTTTGCATTATTTTACCCTGCTCAGCACTGGAGCTTCAATGTCTTATGGAGATCGTAGAATCATTAAGGTTGCAAAAGACGTCAAAGATCATCAGTGCCAACCATTAGCCCAGCCACCTCCATGTTCACTGCTAAACCACATCCTCAAGTGCCACATCCACATGCCTTTTGAACACTTCCAGGGCTGTGAGGTTATTTTATCACCTCGACTGTTGAACAGGGAGCAGGAGTAACTTCAGCTGCCCATTCTACCCAGCACTGGGGTTTGCCCCATCCTGTGTCTGACTGTGCAGGGTTAGCGTGGGTATGGTAGCGTTGTCCTCCTGTACAAGTGGCTCCCACCACACATACACACATGCGCACACCATTTCCTCAGCTTTTTCCAGCCCATATCATCCAATTAATTGCTTCACATGCTACATTCTTCATAATGAGAGTGGGCCACAAGGACAGTATGCTGGTAAGCTTTTCTGTTCTGAAAGGAAAGTCCATCACTCCTGCAGTGTACCAGTTCAGTGCTGTGAAATAATCCCTGGCTCTTGTTTTACCCTTCCCTTGGGGTATCTGCTCCACTGAATGACCCCATCGTGCTTGGTGCATTGAGATTTTGAAACTAGCTGCTAACTACTGTGGATGCATTTCCTGACCTTACTGGTGGGAATTGAACCAAAGTCTCTCAAGTGCTGTAGGATCTAATTAATATGCATCTTATTCCAGGAAAGACTCATTACTTTATAGATATTTATATAAGGGGTATGTCTGCTATAATGGTTAGTATCTATGAATAAAGTTTCATTTCTGATAGAGGAATAAAGCTTTTGTTTAGATATGGATTTTTAGTTTTATTAAAAAAAATTAGAAAGTATGATTATGGTAATTCGGTGAGAGTTCCAAATGGTCACACAAAGTTTTTTATTCTTACCTCTAGTACTAGTCAGAATCAACTCTCCTTCCTCGCCTAAAATTTAAAAGAGAGGCAGGGAGGAACTAATTTAAAAATTAATTCAAATCATTAGCAAAGGATCCAGAGAGAGTCTGTGCTGGATATGGAAAACTTGTAGTGTATGAGAAAGTGAAGTGAGTTATGGGTGACAAGGTTTTGAAATAATATGTGTAAGCAAAGTCCTGTCCTTTTTAAATTGAGAAAAGGCATACCACAGTAACAAAGGGTACCTATGAATCTGGTCTCCCCTGATTTTTGGGAAGTATAAATGTTTATTTAGAACCTTTTAAAAACTACTCTGACACATAACTTTTATTGTGGTTAAAATTTTTGGCAACATTATAAGGCCTTCAGTCCCAGAAGGAATTAGCTGGTGCTGCAGAGGGGACAAGCCCCAGTGGCTGGGCAGAGCAGGCACCTGTATTTACTTCTGCTCAGGTTCTGCTCAACAGGTAAAAATGACAAAATAACCTCAATGCTTTGAAATCACATGGTTTCAAAGCAAATTTGGAGGCTCATGATTTTTGGACACCCATATTTTAATGCTTAGTTATGCTGCACATAATGATTCAGTCATGTTCTCAAACCAGGAGAACTGAAATTCTTCAAGTTGATCAAATGCATTTTGAGAGTAACATTTTACCATGGATATAAAAAAAATACTTACTGTATTTTAACATGCATATGACTTAAGATTTCTATGAAGTTCAGTTTTACTGAACTACCTCTGTAGAAAATAGTAAGAATCAGAGACAATGCAAATGTGAGGTGCAGTCCTGCAGTGCTTACCGTGGGACAGCTGTGACAGTTACAAGCAGTGTCATTCTACTGCAATTACAGGGGTTTGTTTATCACTGTATAAAATACACGTTCTTGGCCACTTCAGAGGGCAGTGACAGTTCTTCCCTATCTCATTCCATGGTCCACAGGAGCAGGAGGAGTCCCAGGGAGTCTTGGGCAGTTTTTTACCATCTTTTTTACCATCTTTATCCATGTGGAGAATCACAGCCCACACGCAAAGATGATGTGCAGATTCATGAGGCACTCCATGGCAGCTGTGAACATGTGTGTCAAGGTATGTTATTCTTAAAATGACAATTGCTCTATTTATCACTCAAGAGCCCTTGGAGTTATCCAAAGGAGGGAGTGCTTAGGAAGAAGAAAACAAGCCAGGGAAATAAGTGAATGTTTAAGGGAGATTTTTATTGTTAAAAATGTATATCATACAAAAAATAATCATTGGAATAACATGACATTCTTGCAGTGCACGGTTTGATGAGGTAAGGGAAGCTCGAGACTATTGGTTTTATAGGTAGAAGTTGGTTGTGTACTTTGGAATTGAGGCTTGGAGCACTGTAGCTCTGTGTGTATGCTAAAAGCCAGCAGTGCTGCTTTTTTGCCAAGCTGTGTTGATGGTAAATTCACATTCTGGAGATGACTGTCCCAGAGGTTCTGTGGCTTTTAGTGAGACGTGCCACCCTGGGCTGCTGAAGACTTTCTCTTCTTCACAGTCTCCTGTTCTTGCTTGGCCATGTTCCAGTCTGTGCTGAAACCTTTTCCTGCCTCTGTTCATCCTAATCCACAGCAACAAGAGTAAATGGGAATGAGTCAGATCACTTGTGACCAGCTGCATGGGGGTGAGGCTGGGGGTTACCCCTCCTCTACTCACCCCGATACACACACACACACACACACACACACACACACACACAAACACATGTGCTTGTATTTCCGTGGGACACTCCATGTGGGTACGTGTCAAGGCTCACTTAAGAAGCATCACAGGGTTGAATGGACAGATATCACAGTCAGTGATACCTGGTTTATAGCTTTATGTTATCTGCACTCAGCTACTGGAAATCTCTAGCTACATGCTGTGAGGAAAGCCAGCAACAGAAAGCAACATAGGAACATAGGAATGGTCCTACTGGGTCAGGTTAAGGTTGAACTAGTCCAGTATCCTGCTTCTGACAATGGATGTCCAGTCAGAAAAAGGCAGTATGTTGCTACCTCTTCTACTCCTCCACTTCCAACAGTTTTCAGCTCTGGGTGTTTCCTGAACTGGAAGTTTCTTGCAGTAAACTCCACAGAATTTCTTCTCTGTGCACTTTCCCAGTTCTCCCTTGTGACCTCTGCACATCCCTGACAGCCCTTGCAGTGAGTTCCACAGGTTTTGCTCACTCATGCTCAAACTTTCCTTCTAGAACTGGATTTTGTTTGTTGCTGCCTACATTTCTGAGAATCAGTGAACAACTGATGCTATGGGAATCAATGCCCTTTCGCTCTTTCCTGACTGCTCATGGATAGACTTGTGCATTCTCTCTTAGTTTGCTTTTTCAAGCTGAGGTGTTCTTGCATACCCAGTTCTTTGCACTGATGTACATTATCCTTACTAGCCTTTTTTTGATTTAACCATATTCTCCTGAAAAGAGACCAGAACTGCAGAAATATTAAAAACGCAGGTGAGTCATAGATTTATTCAAAGGCAGTGTTTACTTCTGGTTTATTTCTATTCCTTCCTAAAAATTATTAATGGTTTATTTGCTCCTTTGACTGATAATGAGCACTGACCTAATTCTTTCTTGAATCTATAGTATATTCTTACTATTGAATCACAATCGTCAGTTCAGAACCCATTTACACATATTAGAAGTTTAGAGTTTTTCGTGTGCATAGCCTTTCTTTATTCATGGGGAAATTCGTCTACCATGGCATTGACCAGGCATGCAGCTTTGTAGGGTCCTCCCTGCAATTCCTGGCAGCCAGTCATTGCCCTCAATACCCTGTATTTTGTAAATGCAGAACTGTGTTTTGCCTGGATGTAGGTAGCATAGAAGATATTTAAAGAAAATCTGTTGCTCTTGTCTACAACCCCTTCTTCCTAGATGTCAAATCACTGAACTAAGGTAGTTACAGCCTATGCTTTACAAGTGAGAAACTGCAGGATGGGATTTGCCATATTCGGTTATTTATTGAGTGAAAGATCTTTCTGTGGTCAGTCAGTACCTGTGCATTGCCTGGGTGTCGTCTGGCATTTACATTGCAGGATTATGTATTTGTTTTAAAAGCAAGGTCTTGGATATTTTCAAGATGAAAGTACTGTTTCAACCTTTTTTCTGATACTTATTTCTAGCACTTCCGGTCATTTGAGTTACTTGGGGATGACATCACTTGTTTAACAATAACAAATTGGAGACCATCCATGGGAGTATAACAAAAAACCATCTATGGAAAGGAGGGGGAATTTCACCCCTAGGTGTTCAAAGTTGATTAGATCTCATTACAGAGTGCCTTAAGTGAAATCATTTGGAGCTCTGCATTTCTCAGTCTTCCATGCCCTGAAATTTCTGTGTCACAAAACCCACTAGATTTGTGTAGGGACTAATACTCCCTCTACAGAAAGTGAAGCCTTAAAGGGACATTATGTTTGAATTATCTTTCCATCCCTAGTGCAAGTTGTCAGCACTTATATGCAGTATTGTGGCTTGCCTTGCCTCATCATCCCTTTTACAAGAATCCGTAGAGGACTTCAGTTTTCAGTGCTGTCAATTTGGCACCTTTTGCTTGGTACTAAATTCACCTTAAAAAAACATGTCTACACATTATGGGTTCTATTCATGAATGACTAACACCTCATTTGCACTTGAATTTCATTCAGGTTAAAAGGAAACATTGTGCAATGCTGTGGAATTTACACAAATTTTATATCCTTGAATACAGATTGCTGGTAATGAAACGGACACTTTGTTGTGCATGCTAAAGATGCCCAGAAGCCAAAAGAGGATGGAGAATAGGAGAAAATGTGATCAGATCTGGCCTGAATGAACAAAGTACCCTTACAGAGGAGTGGGAAAAGGAAAGAGGAAATCAAAACAATCCCGTAATGAGTATGTGTCCCCTACAGCTCAGCCCCAGGAGCAAGTCAGGTTTGGGCTTTTGGTCCTTGCTGTATCTGCTTGGACACCTGAGGTTTTCAGCTATCTAAACGGTGACATTTGTCATTGGTGTCACTAGGTGGGAATCTCTACTCATCTAAACTAAGTCTCCCACTTCTCATTTGAATTTTGTCTTCCTAGACGATTGCTGAAGGAGTATTCCCTACAAAGCTTTCTTGGTGTCTAAGTGTTTTGGGGGGTGTCAGGAAGAGAATTCATGAGATGGAATTTGGAATTTGACTCAAAATCTGTCTTTACTTTTTTGTCATTTATGTATTTGGATCACTATGACTTTTCTGCTGCAAATAATAAGCAGGAAGGGCCATTGAATCAGCTTTCTTTCATAAGATTTGTTTTCTTTTCCCTTGACTCATATGATGCCAAGCCCAGTGGCTCACTTATCTGGCATGGACCCATGTGTGTGACAGGCATATGAAGACCAATAACTACACAATCCTGTTCTGAAATTTGTTTGGAGTTGCAATTAGATGCATGTGATCTGGAGGAAATTACTGCAGGACATACTATGATATAGCCTTATTACAGTGCACAAATACTTATGTGAAAGCATTTGTCAACAACCTGTAGAAGGTAAAAGTCTAGTTGCTTGCAAGAATTTTTCAGGTCAGTAGTGTTTCTATGCTCAAGCTACAAGACAATGATGTTACTGAGCAAATTAAATTTTTTAAGAAGGGGTCTGTGCAGCAGTGGAGGAAGATGTTGGAAAATTCTTTTAACTTTAGCTCAATAGTGTATGATCCCCGTAGTCATGGTTAATGCTTAGTTTTGTAACATACAGTGTTTATTACGAATACCTGAGATTTATGTAGCCTTGTGTTAACTCTCTACATCTAAGACTTGTAAGTCTTGTGCCAGCTAATACTTCCTTATTTACTTATTTTAGTGGTTAATATGTACTAGCAGACATCTTTAGCTTTGAGAATAAGGATTGTGTATCAGAACAAAGTATGGTAAGAGAAGTACAGTATGACCTGACCACATATTTGAGATACTCTCAAGGAGAAAAATTCATCAGAAGATCCAGAACCATACCCGAGTAAGTTCATGGAAATAATTAGCATATGTGCATGTATTCAGAAAATGTGATGAATATGTATTAGTTTGAGGAATATAACCTGGCCTGTTAGGCTACTGGGCATGCATGCTTTGAGGAGAATTCCCCATGCGTCCAGTGCTGCTAATAAAGCAATGCCAACTTTCTAACCCAGCAAATTAGTTGGAGAGTTTATTTCACGGTTTTCAGTGACAATGGCACCTCCCTATGTGCCCAAATGTACTTTTGGGTAACAGCAACCTTCACATATATTTGTCCTACTAGATAGAGATCCTGGCTAAAAATTCAGAAGTTTCCTGCTGCTGACTGTTAAGCTTTTCTGGTGATTGCAATTATCTAAAATAACTCTTAACCAACTGGAAGGAGCTGGTGACTGTTCATTATTACTGAAACTGAACTTCCTTGCACCACGTAGAAGTTTTATCGTCTCAGAAACTAGTGCAAAGTTTGTCTTCACAGGCACAAATATAAGCTAACAAAAGAGAAATCAGGGAAATGTTTAAGAATCTTTTTACTCCCTTGAATACTTACGCCTTTTCTTCAGTCTGCACTAGGTCTTTTTTCCATGATACACAATACATCCAATTTTCTCTCTTCACTTGTTAACACATGTGAGAATTACTGTGTGGGTAGAAAAAAATCTGCCATTTGAATACCTAGTCACAGTAGACAAAATCTACGCTCTGAGTATCTACTCAGGGGACAGGTACTTTCTCCACCTTCAGAGGTCATCAATCAATGGTGGAAGTTTTAGGAGTATAAATGATTATGTATAAGAAATCTTCCTTTATTCATTATTTTTTTTTTGTTTCAATTTCCCTGCAGAAATTGATCTGGGTTGCAATTTTAATTTCAACAGGGCTGCTTGGAAAAGCAAATCTGAAAAAGAGGCTGTCATAGGCTGCATATCATTATTACAAATTCATATGAGCAAGATTGAGGTTTGGAAGTCTGGCTTCTGGCTGCAGTAATACCAAAGTGAGTTGTAGCCTGTGGAGGAAACGTGTCAGGCACGTAATCCTGTTCTTCATTTAAAGTTTCTTTCGTCAGGAATATTAAATAAATAGACTGCAAACTGTTGAAGCTACCACGCACAGTTGAGCAGCACCCTATAAGGAAAACAAGCACTGAAGAACATATACGTGACCCCAGCAATCTCTAAAGCTGCTTTCTAAACAACACTGACACGTTTGGATCAGCTCCATTAAAAACAGAAAACATGAAAAGTATAGCAGGAGAACACATCTATACATACAGTTTTCAATTCGTTTTTTTTCCAAACAGAATTTGTTTGTATTCTTGCAATCCTATCACGGTTACCAACATGTAACTATTTTAGAAATGAAAACTTGATTAGCTATTCAGACCTGATGATCCTATGCTGGGGAGTTTTAAGTTTCAAGGTACTTCCCTCTATTAAGGCAAAGAATCATGATCAGTCAAAGTCCAGTTACCAGCTTCCCCTGTTACCGTGTGTCGTGTGATTTTGCCCCATAGTGATGCAATGTTGCAATGATTTATATCAAAGCAAGCAAACTTCAAGCTGAAGCTGCAAAAATATAGGGGAGGTCAGTGATAGGAACTGCTAACGTGTTGCAGTTTCTCTGAAGCTGCAGAGAAGCCCACTATGAACACTACAAAGCTGAGAACGTTTCCCTAGTCTTTGATTTCTTATTTTTGAAAGGCTATAATGGAGCCAGCAGGTAACCTAAGACAATCAGGGAATGTTTTAGCAGACAAAACCATATATCTGAATTTCTTCTATGGCTTTATGCTATCTATACATTGCTTTGCTTTGTGAAAAGACAGAGAGCTGGTGCAAATAAAACTAAGGTCTCTAGAGGATAATCATGTAAGAGAGTGATTATGATGTGCAGCAGTTATTTACCTGTCTACAGTCATAGGCAGGTATTAATGACAATGGAAAAAGCAGTCAATGATAGCATTGGATGAAGTATATCAGCCTGTTAAAATACCTGACTGGAATCATTCAGTTCTTTGTCAATTAGCAGAGGTGAAAGAGAAAGACATGCTCTTTTCTTCTTTATTTTGCCGTGCTTTAAAAGTAAGACAAGCAAAAATATTTTCCAGCCACCTGATCTTCTTAGATGAATTCTGTTCTTGTGAAGGTACACATTTGTGCCTAAAGACCAAAATGACCCTTAGTGCTGTGGATTAAAAGTCACAAGACCAAAAGCATTTTCTAAGTGCAGTTTCATGACATGGGGTTCTTATTTCCGGTCTCTGCCTTAACCAAATGGAACCAGCAAAATGTGGTGTCCCTGACACAATAGGCAGGAAAAGGAGAGGAGTTGTGTGGCCTCCATGTCTTCCAGTCTACCCATGTGGACCAGTTCAGCTGTCAGGGGCAGCCCCTCTGTATCAATCGTTATCAGTCCCCTGACTATTTGAGGCGTCACATTCCTTTTACATTGCCTCAGTTTCCACCTTTTCTGTGATTTAGTACTCAGTCATTCTCTTTCTAACTTCATTTTCAAGGCAATATCTCTGAAACTTCTCTGACATCATCTTCTTGGAGGTATCTGAAACTTGGTGAAGCTCCAGTTTTCTTTCTTGACTAGCTGATCCAGTTCAGAGCTATCATCTATTAGCATTTATTCTCTCTGAAATGATTCACTTTTAAATTTCTTTCTCTCTGAATCAGCCATCAGACACTTGAGAGCCCAAGAAGTACCAGTAAACTGCTTTTTCTCATTCTTATGCCACTATCTGTGTGGTGTAAAATCAGATAGTGAAAAGGGGTGAGGCAGTGGAGGAGACCTTCTTTATGTGCCCTAAAAATCTTTATACCAGGAAATGGTATGAGGCTGTAGCACGTATTTATTAATAGACACCCTAACTAACTGAGTTTATGTTAACAATTGATTTTTTACAATGATTCCACCGTAATCAGAATTCTTTGAAATGCTGATTTCACATTTTCATTTGCATTCAAAGGCATAAGAGAGAATTTTTGTTGAACTCTATTAAAAAACATTCTTAGGACTTGGTATTTTAACTATTGGAAACTGAGGCTGTTAAAAAATGAAATGACAGTTCTGTGTTATATAATGGCACATTTTAGGAATAATTCCTTTTTATTCCATAAAAATCTCAATATTTACCTCTATTCAGTCTTTTAAATGACATGATAAATTATTGAAGCTGTGTTTTTAAAATGTAAGTGAGCTTTTATTCATACCTTTTATCCTCTGTGGAGTCATTTGCCTTACAGGATTCCTATTAGTGTGACTTCTTGTATCTTCAATATATACTGTTTCTACCAAGTTTCAAGTAATTGTTCCAATATTATTTCAGGGTTTGTTGGTTTCAGGAAACAGAGTTATCACTTGAAGAGCATTACTGGTATGTTCATTAGGAGAAATAAATGTGGTTTACATCTGTATTTATAAATTATTCTGTGATCAGCCTGTCAGTACTGTACATGCAGAACAGCATCAGAGCATTGAAATAATAATAATAATCACCTTTATCTCTTCTAAAAATAGTGTTGCCACAAACATTAGAAAGGCAGAGCATGGGAAATACTGCTTGTGCTGTGGCATCACAGCTCTTAGCAGAGGGGCTCCAGAGTTCCTGGGAGAGCAGGGCAACAGCAGGGCTGGAACACTGGCCTTAGGCTTGCAGTACTCCTGCCTACAATTACGAGGAAAAATAAATAGTCCTGCTCAAAATCTGGTCTAAAAAGTCTGTGTTTAAAAACCAGTGGGAACAGGCCTGGTATCAGCACTGAAAGAGGTGTGAAAAGGCAGCAAAGTCAGCAGGAGCAGATGAAGAGTTTCTGAAGGAGCCAGCTAAAGCAGCCTGAGAAGTACATTTACCAACTCTTGACAGTTCTAACTAGAGAGATTTGGAGCAGATAACAAGAAGGTATTTTTAATGTTATTGAAATATATCACAACAGGAAGGATACGTTGGGAAAATCGGACTCTTCATGCTTCTTTGTCCCCTGCAGGGTGGTTGACATCCCAGGGATAAATGATGCTGGTGAGTTGGGGAAAGGGCGGGGGACCAGTAATGTTCCTTCCTGGTGGATTTTCAGGCAAAAGCAGTGCCACAGCCTGTTCATGTGATGCTCTCAGTTCACACCCCAAGCAAACACCTGCTGAGCAAAGCAGGACCTTCTGGGAGCAGCATTTGCGCTGGGCAACCCATGAGCTGATTGCTTGAGTGATGGGAACATGTGGGGGTTTTAATCCCATCTAATAACAAGCCGGCTGCCAAAGGCAAGCAAGGGGCTGGGAATCTGATTCTTCTCCACCCAGCATTGTTGTGAAACTAACTGTCGACTTCCATGCTAATAGAGCCAAAACCAGCAGACCCAGTTTTAGAATGTAGTTCTAAGACACAATAGCATGTTTGGTTTTTGTTTCTTTAATAGTACAGCTAGGAAAGTTGATCCTCCATGGAATGCTTTGCTAAAATGAAAAGAACATCAATATTTTTCTTCCAAATAAATACATATTTGAATTTCATCAAACAGGGTCCTTGTAAAAATAATTATTAAAATAGATATTAGCTGAGCATGAACCAAACTACCCCTTGTTTACCTGAATTAGAAAAAGGATGATTAATGGTAATTAACGTGTTACATTACTCATTTGTCAGAAAAGATCAATAATGTTAAATACCCCAGGAATGTCACAAAGCTGCCCCCAGTGCTGTGCAAGTTTTGTGAACAATTCTAGTGGAAAACTGTCTATCGAAGGGGCCACCCCTCCACACACAGAGTTCTGCCTCTTGCTTCTCTCCTGCCTTCTTGCTTGGTGCTGAGGAATGATCCCTGCTAACAGGGGGAAAAATAAATCTAGAAAATAAGGGTGGTAATTTCTTTGCTTTTATTTGGTTATTTTGCAATTAAATTAATTCCATGGGAGCAGGTATAGCTACAACTAGGCAAAACGTTAATCCCCAGAAGGGGGATAGGGGAGGATGGGGGAATTCATCAGTGATGCCCCTGTGCAGTGGAAGGAAGTGGGAGTTTGTGCTGGCAGGGCAGCCACCCCTGCCAGCCCTGCTGCCACTTGAGAAGAGCATGACACAGCCCAGGAGGAGAGGCCAGAGCATTGCTCGTGGCAACACTCTCTCCCTGTAGCTCTTCTGTAATTATTTCACAGTTTTTATGTTTCTGTGTGATGCAATGCAAATTCCTGGAGGCAGCAACACTTGCCATGAAGGACCAATTAGTGGTCATCTCAGGAGAACTCACGTGGTTGTATCCAGTTGTCACGGAGTCAGATCCAGAAGTGGTTTGTAAGATGAGCAGGGATCGCTTTTTCCATTAAGAGTCTTGCAATATTGGGAAACAGTGATATGATAGAGCCTATCTAGTAGTTTAAAACCAGCGACTTAGAATTCATAATAATTAAACACACTCTGACAAGTATTCTTCTGGAAAACCTTTTTAAAGTTACAATTCACAATCACTCTGTAGATTTAAGGACAGATGCCCTTTGTTTGTATAGAGGAGTGTTATACAGATGATGCCTTTGGTATCACAGGCACATATTGTCTTCCTGATTTTTCACTGATTCCCCTTCTCATCCTGAGTGAGTTAATTTAACCTTCCCTTGGCTCACTTTTCCCACCTACAAATTATGTACATTGTTGTTTAAGTACCTCAAAGAGATATTTCAGATTTTAATTAGTGTTTGTAAAATGCTTTGGGTTATTTGGATCAAAGTGTGATTTATTATTCAGTAATGTATGTGGTAGGTGTACACTGCGTGTGCTTCAAAGTAGGGTGGCAGCAAATACACTCATTTGTACTTTGTTATCTGTTTATGTAATGTGGGCTGTAAGATACTCTTTCTTTGGTTTCATTTCCAAGTTTGATCAACGGTGTTTTGATTTTTCACAGCCTTGCCCTTAATAGGTGTTCTAGTGCATTTTTATGTGAAAAAGACCTCATCATATGAAGGGAAGGGACAACTAATAATCTGATATACTAATGCTAATTGGACATCTCCACATATTTTTACTGAGCTTTTGTTCTATATGGACATGAATGTATGCATATCATATTGCTAAGGGTCATCTAGGATGTGAGGTCCGGGTTCTAGGTTGTGATTTTAGGAGAGTATGCCAGTTAGAATCTGGTCCAAAAATGTGGCAAAAAACTCTCATCCCACGTGCCAGGCCCCAGGAACATGGAGCTCACGGGGAACCTAAGACTGTACAGGAATGGCAAATGAACCCTTCTGATGAGATTTGCTTTAACTGATCTCTGTAAATAAGACCCTGCAGACTGGAACAAGCCAGAGATTGTATCTGTAATCTTAGAGAGATAATTTGCTGGTCAGAGTATCTCCAGATGAGGATACAAGCTCTGAGTCAATCAACTTTGTTTACATTTTTCTTCATATGAGCAGATTTCTCTGCAAGTTGTTTCAACTACAGATATTCCTCATGTTGGGGATGACGGACCAAGGCAGAAAGGCTTTCTGAAGTTCGCTACAGTACAAACCCACCCTTCCAAAGGTATCCTACCAACAGCACCACTCAGGTCCATCTTACGCACTTACACCTTGATTTGTTTCCATCTCTGCCCTGTCCATTATTTCCTGTGATAATCCTTCTGAGCCCACTCCTTCCTTACTGAACAGTGAGAGAGAGCCAGGGAAGGATGATCCTATGTTTTTAGCTCTTTAAAGCAAAACAAGCTGTTATAAATGTGCATATTGTAAGGGCAGAATAGGATATCTAGTTGTGGAAAATGCACAGCACAATCCCTCCTGGAGGGAGCAGAAAAGGGACTGCTGAGAGTGAAATCTTCAGGAGAAAAACCCAGGGCTTAGGGAAGCTGTGCAAAACCAAGTGATGGGGGAAAGAGCACTTCTGCTTTTCATGATACTGTGAGTGGATTTCCTTCAGCTGTGCTGAGGCATCAAACATCAAGTTCAGAAAAAGAAAAATAATATCAAACTGCCAGGGTGTAAATATAAACTCTTTATAAGATCAAGTGGAAAGATGATAACATGACAGGCATAGGAAAGCTATGGAGAGGCCAGAGAGATTTGAGGTGGTGCTTGCTGGGGCTGCAACACCATACCCCCCCTGCACTTTTGAGTGTTTAAAGTCTGTAGCAGTATAATTATAGCAAACTAAAACTCGAAGTAACTGCTTTGGTTACGAGGAATTAGATCAACTGCACTATTTTGACAGAACTTTAACTGAATGGATGACTCACATAAAAAAAGAAAAGAAAAAGGACAAAATTACTGGATGGTGTTGACCACAAGATGGATTGGAACTCAAACACAGTTTCTTATAGATGAATTTTAATAACTATGCATTTATTGAAATATATGTGTGTAAATATGCAAGATGTACCCCCATGTGCCCCACAATACATTTGGAAATATCTGTCGCAACTTTGTAAAACACACAAAACTAAATGATTAACAGTGGTTTGAAACAAAGCTGACACTGGCAAATTAGAATAGTAATTCACTATGTCTTAAGACTTGAACTCAATTCTTCTACAAGGAGCTAATTCACTATATGGAGAAAAGGAAGAATCGCTCAGGACAGCGGTGAGGTCTGTAATAACCTGTTGTCTCTTTCTTTCCTTTCTCCAAGGTTTCACTTTTCCACGTAACCCTAAAGAGTGGACACAAAAGACATGTATTTACTTGAAAGGTGAGAAATAAAATATATGTCTTGACTTTAAGTAGCTCCACACAGCACTGGTTCTTGAATTTGATTTTCTTGCCTGTCTACATACAGCCCTCTCTCAGTTTCTCTGCTATTGTGCTCAGTGTCACTTTTGCTGAAGAAAAGTGGCTGAAATGTCGTTTTAACCAAACATCTTGAGATTTTGGAGACAGTTCTAAAACTGAAAAGAGATTGATTCTCATGGGAAAATCCTGTTGTTGGACAAGGAGATGTAAATCACAGTTGGCTTACAAAACTAGTGAGAAAACTGATTTTTTTTTTTTTTTTTTTTTTCAGAATTAACAAGGGAGTAGGCTAGGCTGTGACAGGCTAAGGAATCCAGCTTTGCCAGGGCATGGGCTCCGCTGCTCACCTGAATGCATGTGGGAGAAACTCTACTGCTAGTACCCATCCAAGGCTAAAGCTGTCATGTGTTTTTATCTCGCCAGCGTCTTCCCAAGGTGTCCTTCACATCTCTCAGCCCCCACCAGTATTAGATAACAATTCACATTATTCTTATCATCGCTTATTTTAAGCTTCTAAATACTTTTATTTTCCATTGGAGGGATTTTCCTGTGTGCAGCAAGGAAGCCATTCTGCACATCTTATAACAGGGCTAATGCTGAGCTGTGGTCGCTGACGACAAGGGCTGATCCCAGCAGGACTGTGTGCAGAAATGAAACTGACCCTGTGTGGCTGCCTGCCTGCCATTTCCCATTGTTTCAGTGGGTCCCAAGAAAGGCTGTCCTGTGAATGGAGTTCTTGTTTTGCATTTAGGGAGCTGGGTACAAAACTCTGGGAGAGAGTTGGGAGTACTAAAGTGGTATAGAAATCTAGTGCTCAAGAGAAGGATCAGAGGGATGCAGAAGACAGGTCTTCTAGAGAATCAGGGAATACCAGGTATCAGGCAGAGTGAAGCGGGGGGGGGAAAGCAAGTGGAGATGTAAGGTCATTGCTCTGGGGACCACCTGTGGCTGCCAACAGCAGCATGTTGTCCACACAGATACTATTTCCACTTGAGTAGGAACCAGTGGTGGAGGAGACTGGATCTTTATGCCCTCTCCAGGAATCAAAAGCAACATTCTGCTGTAGCCAGCTGAGTGGTGGAGGATACCAGATATACACACCAAAGGACAGGGTGACCAGTGCTTGTACCTCCTCTTGGCCCGTTCTTCAGTTTATATTATAGCTCCTTTTCTACGCCTTGCCCACTTAAAGCAGTCATTACTCTTTTTTTATCTCCTAACAATACAGACAATTTCACCTTCTGCATTTTATATGGCTCTGTCAGTACTCTCTAGTATTTTTGATTTCAAGAGCTTTTTCTGAACCTTTTAATTCTCAAGACTAGAAATCTTATTCAGATAGTAATTCAGTCTCCTTTAAAAGTCTCTACCTCTATGTTCACTGCTGTGATCCAGGATATCTCATTCTTCCATCTCTTCCTAAATCTTCCTTTAGAGTTCTTTTTTTTTTTACTTTTACTAATAGCCATTTTCTTCAACAGGAAGTTTTAATAAGCTGGAGAATAATTTGAATTTTTTTTCCTTTCATGTTTTGGGAAGTTTCTTTTTGTTTTTCCTTCAAAAGATAGTGGATATATTTGCCATGAGATGATTCTTAGAGAATATGTGAGAGCATGCTAACATCATCTGACACCTGCCAAACTAGCCACCTTCCCCCATGTCTCATGCTAGAAGTCTAAGCACAAAGGTAGGTGTCCTCTGAGATAGTGGTAATTTCCAGTAAGCAGACTTAGAGGAAAATATGCGTTTTTTCTTTTTTCAGGTCTTGCCTGAAGAACTGAAAACATGCTCTCTTTATTTTCATAACTCACTGGTAGCAGTTCCTCTCGTTTACGCTTACATACTCATATGTACATACAGATGCATATATGCATATACTTACTTGCAGAAAGAAGTAACTGTACTAAAATCTTTAATGACACTGAGGAGGCAGTCACCTGTTACTCTGCTCTGGCAGTTTCAGCTGTCGAGTGAACTTGAGTTATTGTGGTGATTTATCATTACTGCTTTAAGCCATATGCTATATTCTGCATCCATATTTTATATTTATAGCTTCCTGTATTGAATACTTAAATTTCCATCTTATTTTCACAGTGAAAGAATTTTTAATGTGAAAATGTTTAAAGTAACCAAAATTAGGTAATGATTACTCCTTGCATCATCCTTGATAGCTGTTATCTTTTTTTCCAAGTGGTTGACCAAAACTGTACCCATTTCACCTGTATTCAGAAATCTGGGCTACAGGGGTGAATAATGTTAAGGTCAGCAACTGTTGGTAGTTTCCTAGGGATAACTTCTGTCTTAGATGTTAAAAGAATCTCAGCTGAGGCTGGAGGTCTTTGCCTAAAGTCCCTGAGAAGTGGTGGTGTTGATGATGGAACTGCTGGAGCATGTCCCCTGCCAGCAACGGCCTGCTAGGACATTCCTCACTTCCCCTGGCTGCCTGTTCTCACTCGATCAGGGCAGCTCCTTTCTCTCTTGGCTGCTCTGGAGGAACAGTTTCAGGGGTGGTTCTGCAAACCAGATCACCAAAATGAGCCAGGCAGAGGAGCTGAGAGGTCTGGTGGTAACACTGCATCCTTTCACGAGTGTTTAATGGGCCATGATCTGCAGAAACAGAATGGGCAGCACCTGAAAGGGGTGGACTGAGGATTAGCAGCCACGAGCTCTTTCCCACTGGAAGAAATGGCTTCACCACTGAAGGAAACATCAGTAAGTACAGAGAGAATAAAAATAAAATAGGAAGGTCAGGACCTTTATTAATTAATATTAACTGATCATGGTAATTGCCTTATCTGGGCCTTGAGGTCAGTTTAGGGCTGTGCCTAACTTTCTGCCTCGTGTTTTGCACAGAATTACCAGCTAATTTGCACTACCTACGCAGTAGTTATCATTCCTTCCCTCCCCTGGTTACAATACTTGTATCCACAGTAGTAGTTACTCAGATGGTTTAGTTTTCTTGTCCTTTCTATTGCAAGAGTGACAGTAGAGAGGGGGAGGTCGGAATTAATCTTTAAACTGAACTCTGCAGTATAGGAGATTTTACAATGCTTGGTTGATGGCAGAGCCTGAAGTGCAGGACAACTCTTTGCCCCTGAAATGCTACCAGCCTTTTTACTCCACCTTACAAAATAAAATACAAAGTAAATAAAGCTTCCAGCATCAGTAAACTTCCTGCTGTTTGAACTGGCAGCTGGCCAACTCATTTGGACTGTGCTCCCCACTGGTATTAAATACCCATGCAAGGAGGGAAAAAAGGGTGAGGAGGCCCCTATGATGGCATGTAAAAGAACGCCTAGCCAATTTTCTTATTTGAACAATGTAACAGGAAATCTTAGACTCAGTGTTTAAAAACAAGCTTACATTCTTTTATAACTCTATTTCTTTTTTTTGAGCATTTATCACTTAAAACCATACAATTGCCCATCTGAGTGAATAAAGATACAAAATCCCATTCCTCTTTGAAATTTTAGCTGGGATTCAGGAAAATAAAGTGAAAAAATATCTGCACATAGATGCAGCAGTTTTCTGGGATTTTAGTCTTCCTCCTGGACAGCAGTGGCACATGTGTTTGGATTCTCTGCTGTACGTGTTGGGGTTCCACGGCTGAATGCATGAATTGCACAGGCAGTGGACTGAGCTGCATTTTCAGCATGGTTTCTGCTCAGTCACTTATAGGTATTTATGCTTTGGTTTTGGAAACATCCAGACTCTGCCCCACACGTTCTAGAAATTAAAAAAAAAGAAAGTCCCTGCAGAAGGACTGGCTGCACATAGGATATTTTCTGCATGCTGATTTTTATACAGAGATTGTTGATAAGAGTTAACAATTAAAAAGCATTTGATATAAGTGATGAAAACATCTACCTGGGAGGTTTGCCCAGTGTCAGCTACCTTGAGACTTGAACTCAGGTTACTGTCTGTACATTTCAGTCTGTGTTTCTGGATTTACACAGGTGAAATGTTGACCTAGAAGAATATGGAACAAACCACTACAGCTTTAAGCTGCAGAGGTTTATAAAAAAAAAAAAGGCAGAAACAAAGGCAAGCAGATGGCTAAAGATGAAGGTCACATCAGATTGAGAAGTTTGTCAAAATGTGATGACATAGGTAATCTGTAAACTGTTATTGCACCTAGCTGGAGGTGCTGAAAAACATTTTGAAATTACAAAAAACACTGGAGTCACCAGCACACAGGCAGGAATGATAGCCTGGAGTGGTTCTGCTCTATGGATGAATGCCAGATGTGGAAAGCGACATATCTGGAATTAATGATATTAAACATGCTTTTCTTTTATGCTCAATAATAACTCTATTATGATTGATACAAACCGCAGACACTTTATCTAGTACAAATGGAATCGTCTGTCATTGACTATATTAAATCATCAATTTCTGCATGATGAGGATCGTTTAGGGTAACTAATCATCTGTCTCGTTCTGAAGTCTTTAAGGCTGATCAGATAACGTTTTGAATACTGCCTGAGCAACCATGACAATCTAACCCTTCCATGTAAGGATTGAGAGGGGCCCATTATGCCGTCAAAGCCTGTGGAAATATCACAGCTCTTTCTCTACATAATACCCTGCTGTAAATAAATCACTCTCCACCGCAAACTTTATTGATCACAAGCACTTCCATGCTTGTGTCTAGTGAAGTCTCTACAGAATAAAATGCTGCTTTATATTTTGTCTTGTCAAAATATTAAACGGCTCTGTCAAGCGGAGTCAGGCTAGCAGTGATGGTGTAATTCTGCTGTAGCCCTTCTCATTCCCTCTTTCTATCTCAGCTGCCAAGCTTACAAAGCAGGATTTTTTTTATAAACTTTCCAATTATAGTCTCGTAAGATTATGAAGCCTTAAGATAAAGTGTCCTAATTTAGAGTGGTAGAGTACTGGAACCACTAGACAAGAGCCTGTTAGATAAAATATTTCTCACAAGAAAAAGATAACCTGGCTTATTTATATACACAACATTAATGGGCAATAGGAGATAGCCTGGAATATCCCTATTATTTTACCAAGTGAGATAGGAGAGAAATATTTGAATTAATTCAAGCTCAAAGTGTTTATTATTCACAGACAAAAACCATCCCTCTTATTATGAGACAAATGTACCAAAGGAGGAAGCTGAGAGACTCAGCTCACAATGCTTTGCATTTTCATACCCTATCGTTAGTTTGTAATTCTGTAAATAAGATAATGTGTCTGTAGTGATAGAGAAGCACTGTGACGCTTTGAGGGGGAGGGAGGACTGCTACTGCCTCCTACTTCAGCTCACGTTGTGTTTGTCATTGGATGGTCTCACTTCAACACTGCTTAGCCACACAGAGCACTGCTCTTTTTTAACACCCTGCGAATCTCCGGGGGAAAAACCTGGGGTCTTGCAGAGCTTTGCTGAGAACAGCTGGGGCAGATTGTAAGGAGGTTTGGGGCTGTCCTTGGGAAGAATCTGGAGCACTTTCAGGGCTGCTTGACGTTGTAATAGTATTCACTACCTCAGGACTGCAGAATCTTAAGCTCTGTCAAGCATTCCCACATGCTTCCCTCTCCAGGAAAGGCGAATAAGAGCCAAGAGTGGTGGCAAAAAATTCTAACCTGTGCTGAAAATAAGGCTGAAACACAGAAACAGGGAGCTGACAGTGACTTCCTGACTTCTGGGCTTCTCAGGGAATCGGAAAAAATCTGGTCTCAAAATCACCATGTTTTATTCCCTTTCCTGTTTGATTTTCATGCAGGTAGAGTTTCTGTTCAGGGAGCATAAATGTGGAGTTCACAACCAACCTTCTTTCTCCTGGTTGTCTTTTTTTTTTTTTTTCCCTGTGACAAATCAAAATCCATATTAGGTGAGAGAACAGCAGAGAGACCATCTGCGGAGGAAGATGGGCAATTGTGAAAAGAGGTCGAGAACAGAATAGGGAAGAAGGAGCAGCAGAGCCGGGGGTCAGCGGAAGGACAGAGGCCATGAGTTGGAGGTGTACCCACTCATCCCACACGTAAGCTCCTTTCACTGAGGCAGCGGGGAGCGATCTCTCTGAAAAGCACCTACCGCAAGGAAGTCCTGACTCTTCTGTGCCTTACAGATATGACTCAAACAGAGATACTCAGTCTCAAAATGAAAGTAGGCAGAGTGAAGTTACTGATGTGACGGACATTTGACAGTGAGGGCT
Organism: Eulacestoma nigropectus; assembly: GCA_013397775.1. Classification (NCBI taxonomy): domain Eukaryota; kingdom Metazoa; phylum Chordata; class Aves; order Passeriformes; genus Eulacestoma; species Eulacestoma nigropectus. The sequence goes on from VZTE01001195.1 coordinate 1,468,941, forward strand.
CCTGAGCTGGAGAGTGCTGGCTGTCCCCATGACTGACAGACCCACTATCAGCTTTTCTACACTGCATAAGCAATCACCCCAAATAGTTCTTTTGTGTGATTACGACCAAGGAAATTTACTTTTTAAATTATGCTAGCCAAAAAGTATTCCAATGACCTAAAGCAGACATGGGCAATCTCCGAGCCAAGTAGCTGCAGGAGTATTTAGAAGTCCTAAAATGGTCTGGCCATTCTCCCTTGTCCTTGCTCTTCCTTATTACAAATTGTTCCCCTCCAAAAGAGACTTAAAGATTCCCTTACAAGACTTCAACAACTTCATCTTCTCCTTCTTTATTACCTTTAGTGTTGTCCAATTAGGGGAAAAGTGAGGAGCCTCTTACATCAGTAATGGCAATAGATAATGACAGGAATACAGGCTGTGAAGAAGCAGTTGTTTAGTCAAAACCTTTGTTAAATCTCTTTGAATAATAAATATTTATAAAAGTATTTTTTTATGAAATGCTTGCAAAACACAGAAAGCTGTGAAATTCAGTGATCTCTGCATTAGGAATTACTATTGCTCTGAACTAAAGAGAAAGTGAAAGGCATCAGTAGTTGAATATTCTGTCCACTTAAAGTGCTTTATTATCTAAAGAAATAGTATTTTTCAATTAGTAAATGAAATACTAGATCACTCTTTCCCAAACTTTGTGTGTTCATGTTTCATCTACGTTCTTAAGAAATTATGATTACCTGGAATACTTGATTCCTTTGGTTTCTTTATGCAGTTTCGAGTTTTTTGCAGTCTACCATCCAACCTTTCTTTTGAGATTGATTTCCGAAGGAATGGACTTTAAAAATAAGAATGGCTTGTGTTGTGGAAGAAGTATAAATACATCCATAACTAACACAGAGATTTATCTGTTTGCAGGTGTTCTAGGATAGTTCTAGGTCATAGTTAAAAATGCATAGCAAAGGACCTGAAGAGAAAGTAAGAGCCGTGTTCTCATTATTGAAAATGATCATTTTTATAAGTATAAAAAAACCAACAATAAGCAGCAGAGTTTGTATGAAATGCAATAGAATATTTTCATTATGCAAATAGAGTTAATGTAATTAAGAAAATGCACTGTGACTGTCTTCAAGTAAGCACTAAGCTGAAGTGCTCAGAAACAATGGATTAAAAAAAAAAGAAAAAGGTATTGCTCAAAAAACGTAACTATTAGTGACAAGTCAGTCTATGGTAACACCAGAGATTACTCTGGTGTCAAAGAACTGCTTTTCATGGCTGAACAACTTCAGGATCAAACACCTGGAACAAGATAAACAGCTTCTTTACTTAAAACATACTTACATGAAGTAGTTTGCTGTCCTTTAACTTTCATTACTTTTGCGGGCATGGTTAGTAGGAGGAAGAAAGGAGGGAGGGAAAGGGAGAGAGAGAACAGATCTCCCGAGAGTGGTGTGGTTTGGTCAAAAGCTTCAGACTTTGAAAATCTTTGCATACTAACATCTGAAACGGGTGGTCCTGGGCTCATTTTGTGAGCATAAGTTGTTGTGTGTCGACCTTATGCTCCTGAGCCTTCTCAGATGTGTAGCCAGGAGGGATCTGTTTGACTGTGTGTGATTTTTTTATATCTTTCAGCTGAATCACAGGTCTTAATGCAAAATGCACTCAGGGACAGCACAGGGAATTGTGACACTCCCTATAGGACTTTTCCACTATAAACAAGTAAATGGATTACACTCATCTGTGTAGTTTTTTCATCTGTGATTGCTAAAATGTGGATAAAGTCTTCATTTTAATATTTAATAATAATAATCTTCATTTAATCAGCAATACAAGTGCATTTTATTGGAAACCACATATATTATTGTGACTGGAGATTTTCTGTGCCAGTTACTAAGGGCTGGGAATAGGGCAGGCACATAAGAAAAGAAAATAAAATTCCCATCAATGGAGTGCAGAGAAAAGGGAAGATGCAAACAGCAATAGTGGGTAAAAGCATGGGTATTGCTTCACATTTAATGACTGACTGCGTTAAGGACCCCAGTCATCTACTCTGGCCAACCATTAACTGCTTGGAAATGTCCTCCCATTAGCTCTTACTGTTAACAACAAGTTACTAATACATATTTAACAATATTCATTATTTTTTTAACTGCCTCATAACAGCCTCAGTGAGAGCATGAGCAAATGGAAACTGCATCCCCCAAGCTCTGAGAGCCAGAGGAGAACGACACAGCAGAGCTCCATTTTCCCCAGAGCAGCCGTGCTGCTGCCCTGCCTGTGTGTGAGCCCACAGCCCTGAGCCCTGCTTAGGCACAGCCAAGCCTGGACTTTGTTAGAGCAGCCCATTCTAGTGTGTATGGCCAGGCAGATGCAGCAGAAGCCTGTTTTTTTGAAATATGAGCAGTACAGATTTAACGTGGTTTTGACCATGCAAACTCTTTTTTTTTTTTTTTTTTTTTGGTAACAACAGTAGATAGTTATGTTGCAAGTAAATGTCCACAAAGACTTCTGGGGTTTTGTTTCTTGGGGTTGAGGTTTTTTAAGTTTTGTCTTCCGAACTCTGTCATTTCAGTTGGTCTGTATCATGTTTTTGAAGATAGCTGGAATTTAGAAAAACAACTTAACTACTGGTGTGGTATTAAAATGCATTATTTTAAACATAGCCAGTCATGAGTTTAAAAGTTATGATTCCTCAAAATTCTATTAACTCATTTCCAGCTGGATAAACAGAAATGCACAAAACAGACTAACTTGTAGAGAGTAAGTGGCCATGAGCCTGCAGGCCTGCCCTAATGGTACGTGTGTCTCACATTGACTCAAAAGATCCCTAGGCAGAATTTGTTATCTGAGGAAGTGAAAGTAGACAATTTATTGTGGTTAGATCCTCAAAAACAGATTCACAATTATCAAATAACAGAATCTGTTAGTTCTGCTACCTTCAGTAAAATAACAGATCTCCATGGAAATAGGATTACAAGAGAAACCATATTAGATTAGGGTTCATCTGGCTCAATTTCCTGTCTCTGACAATAGCCAGTACTCCAGAGGAGGGTGGCACAAATAGAGTATTAAAAGTACATAGTTTTTTAGTCTAAATGTGTAGACTCTGACTGTAAAATCATCCTGTGTTTCTCCTGCTCCTTGCTTCTTCCTTTCAATTTCCTCTTACATATCTTTGGCCCTTAATCTCCTGAAGTGTGATGCTTTATGGCTTTTGGGCTTAACTGGGAAAATTGTTGAATATTTGAACTATCTCTGAGTCATATGACACTGTTAAATGGTGTCTGGAGTATAAAAACTTGGCACAGTGCATTTTTTCAGGCTTGAGCTTTGTCTACTCACTTGGAGTGGTGTTGTGGCTACAATACCAACATGCACACATGTAGTATTACTATTTTGGATCTGTAGACTAGTACCTCACATAAAACCTCACAAAAAATTCCTCTACATTTAAAGAGTCAATATTCTTACACTGAACTAAATCCAGGACAGATAAATAATGCTGAACACATTTCCTGAACACAGCATTTAGGGCTACCTGATAACCCATATCTCAAAACTTCCCTCAAAATCCCTTTTATATCTGGGCCCTGTTATTTGGTTGTGACTGATGGTTGTAAACTAATCAGTGTGAGGTGCCAGTGAGGAGGCCAGAAATCTGCTACAGATATTGTTTGCATTGCAAAGATCTGCTTGCCCCAACTTTGGACCACAAGTTATGCTGGAAACCAAAACTCACATTGTTCCCACAGCTCCTGGCATACCTCCTCCCCAAGGAACAACAGGTATATTTGTGGTTTTTACCATAATTATTTTTCTACAGTGGAAAAACCAAGTGAGGCAGACTGTGGCTGGATGTGTAGGTACTTAAGATACACAAAAATGTTCTCACTTTTTGGCACTCTTTGAGACCTTTTCTTTGGGATATTTTGGGTTTTATGGACTGGGTGCAGAGGGCTTTTTTTTATTGTGGGATCCGGTAGCATGCATTTGACCCAAAGCATCTGGAAGGACTGCACCTGTGTTTGCATTGAGACCTCATTGATCAGTAGTTTAACAAAGAACAAAGAGACCATGGTGCACGCACTGGGAGCTGTAGTACCACTTGCCTGAGCAGCACACTGGTTAATAGTACGCAGCAGGACATCTTACGTGCTGCCAAAAGATGTTGGAGTAGCTATGAAATTGTAACTTGAAGGGTTAGTAACAAATCAGTATTACATTCTGGGCTTAGGCTGAGGAGAAAGGGCAGCTCCTTATGGATTTTGTTTTGTTCTCCCTAAATAAAACCTCTAGATCCAACAGGGTAATATTTTGTCTTACCAATGCATCTGTTTCTTTCTTGGTAAATAATATTTTAATTCCATGTGTACCTAATGTTTTAAAGATAAGTCATTAAAGAAACAAATTTTAATTCTAGATTTCCACAGACTTATTAGGATTATAATGAATTAAAACATAATGAAAAATAGCCTGATTAAGGTTATTAAGAGGTTATATCATCTTTAAGCCATACCTCTGTTGAAAAAGGCTCATGAAAGGAGGAGTGTCTGTCAGCTGAGACGTCTGCAGTTTGATTAAAAGCATGAAATAAAAGTGCAAATACTTCCCCACCTGGAAGGATAAGACAAAGATTTACTGTCACTGAATGTGCCAAAAAGTCCTTGTCTTCTGTGCCGCTTAATCTTGAGAATGTCCAATTCATTTTTCATGTCCAGCTACGAATGAAGCAGGGAGAAATTGCTGTGATTTCCTCAGATGTTTGAATATTAGCAAATGTTTGCAATGAAAGCTATTAACACATCAGAAATGAGAGACTTTTAAATTGGAAAACAGGAAGCTGGTTATTGTCTGATAGATTTTTCCAGGATACTTGTATTGTGCTGAAGCAATGCGAAATTAGTGAAAATCTGCTAAAACAGCCATTCTGCTGTGCATGTGGAAAGCTGGAATTCCTTGTCAAACCTCATAATATCTCATCCATTTATTAGAGCTCACCAAATAAACTAACAGTTACATCAGTCCTGCAGCAGTTTTCAGAAGGCCACAGCTCCCTGAACCTGAAACTTTGACTGCTGACAACAAGTTGCTTGAAGCAGAAATGTTATTAAGAAGCCACCTTCCCTGTAGCATCCCTGCTCCTGCTGCCACATCCAGCTTGGTGCCTCCATCTGCCTGGCTGTACCGCGTGGCAGCAGTGCCAGCAGGCTCTGTCCACGAGGTCCAGGATGCTGCTGAGTTTCTCATCAAACACCCTGTGCTGCAGGGACTCTTTCCTCCAAGTACTGCAGACAGCCCTGACTGTGAGTTTGACAGGCGTGCGCTTGCCCACGTTTATAATGAAGATGCTATTGGCAGACCCTCCACAGGTTGGGTAAGGTGATTTCTCTAGCCAGAGATTTACAACATTTTGCAGGAAAGCCTTCTCAGCTTTTTCATCATGTTTTTTAGATGATGCCACAATGCAGCCATTGCCAATATTCAGCTTCAAGAAAGGTTCCTGAAATATTTTTAGCCTCTGACTCTTCTCTCTGCACTTATAAATATCCTTGATAAAGTGCTAGAAGAACTAGATATTTGCTGGACCCCATACACTGCCAGATCTCCCTTTCTCTGTTTACATTTCATTATCTAATTTTGTATTTCCTACTGTAGGCCACCAATTGCAGGAGTTGCATGTTGTGAGATACAGATAAAATGCATTTCATTGAGGGACTGAGTACAAAAGTAAGTTGCTTACTTTTTAAACTCCATTTTTGAACTATTTTCTTCTGTGAATAATCACCATTGTAGTAGCTCACTCTTTCCCTTGGTAGCCGTGCCTGATAATGTTTACTGAAGCTGAAATGCAAACACCGTATTCATACCTCTTCCTTAAGTCTTCATGCATTCATCCTAGTATCCTAGCACTTAGTTGGACTGGAATATCAGACCATGTTTCAAAGTGTTTTTAATGCTGATTTTTCAGTATACTTCCAAAAAAGCTAATTACCTTTTACCCACAATAATGTAAGATAAGGAGGCAGGAGACAGAGAAGCTGCCATAGCAGAAGAGCTGACCAGTGCTCGTGACTTAAAAGCAATATTTTATATCTTATGCACTGTAGGTAAATCATTCATAGTTGTGCTTGGCCAGTTGTGCAACATCTTATCTGAAGGAGAAAAATTACCTTCTGACTCCCACAGAGTATCATTTTCTGCCCTAATGCATGAGAAAGCTCTACTGCTATTTGCTTAAGGAAATAATTTTTTTCTTTCAATCTTCTACTTTATTCAATTGGAATTAAGTATTTTCTGGAGTGCCCAGCAGTTGAAGGGTGCACATTTACCTGGCCTTGGATCTGGCACTGTCAGTGCATTCTGTGTAATTGCAATGCTTTATCTCATTTATGAAAACGTTGTTTGCTTTTATCTACCAAGGGTGGCATCCAGGAATGCTACATTTATGCTTTAAACACCAAAAAGACTTCGAAATGCTAAAGATGAGAGTATGCTTTATTGTAAGCATGACAGTAGCAAGTTAAAAACTTCATCTTTAGCCCTCAATAGTGGCATGCTGCTCTAGCTATAGGAAAGGCTGTGCAGGGGTAGGGAGCCGTGATGTTCCAGCTGTGCTTCTGTAACTCAGATATTTGCAGCTGAGATAACTAGTCCTCTCAGCTATCCTGTGCTGTAGGAAAAACAGTCAAGATAGCTGCTGTCTAGGCACCATGACTGACTGCTATGGACTGATCACATAACATCTTTTTTTTAGCAGCATTATTCACATGAATTACTAACTTCAGCCATGAAGCCATGCAGTAGATTGCAGAACTCTGTTATCTCACATAATAAATTAGGTTTAGTAAACCAAGCCTTAAAATAACTCTCTCATTTGAAACTCAGTCTTAGGTTTCTTAGGTCATATTTTTTTACAAATTAACCTGAAAACACTTCTGGCATGAGTAATGTTGAGAATGATGTTCATTTCCCTTGCTATGGGCTAAATCTTCCATCCTGCCAGCTGTGCTTGTGAGGGATGTGTATGCAGGCATAAAGGAGAAATCCCTCACACCCACAGCTCCTGGCCTGGTATCTTGTATGCCCTGCAAGGCTTGGTGCCAGGAGAAGGGGCACATGCTCTCGTGGAGCATCCCAGGGTTTTTGTGTCTTCATCTCCTCTCTGCTGGGTGCAGGGTGTAGATACAGACACTTCCATCACCCTCAGCATCTTTGAAGTGATGCAAATCTGGAGTGTAAGCAGTCTTTTTTCCTTCCAGCTGATGGTTTTGCTCTGAATGCATCAGTCCAGCGAAATCTGTAGAGGAGAATGAAGGTGAGGACTTGTGCACGTCTGAATCTGCTGTCTCCAAGAGGCCTTTGGGTCCACAGAGCTAGAACAGCACATTCATGGTAAATCCTGGATTACAGAGTTTTGTTTTACAAAAGAAACAAACACGGAGCATTTTAGATAGTGTTAGACACAGAGTGACATTAAAAAGATCCCCACCTGCAGTCTTGTTAACACACTTAGTGTCATACCATTATGCTTTTTGTTAAGAATATTTAAAAGCCTGAAGGACTCAGTGCTTCTGCTTCCTCACATAGGAAAACACTCAGAAGAAAAATGGCGAAAATTTTGTTTAGTATGAGGCCAAAACTCCTTAATTCTGATATCAAAGGACCAGAAACCCCCTTCAGTAAAAGAGTTGTTCATTTTGTTGTACTGCTTGTGCAGAATATATTTGCTCAGGCTACCAACAAGGTAATCTCTTTGGGTTTTGTTTTGCACTTTATTAAGACCTAAATCAAGACCATTAACTTACTTTACTCAGGCCAGCCAGAACAACTGCCTTCATAATTGTACTGGTGGATAAAACATATGAGACTCGGAGCAGTGTTAAGAAAAAAGTGTTTGAGATGATGTCCCATTAAATGTGGCCATTGTTGATAAAATTGCAAATGCAGAATCTGATTTTGTTGGCTTTAGGAATGTTTCTAGAAAAGCCAGCTCAGTATGTCTCTTTCTAACCTAAAATTAGGACTGGAATGATAATACCGTGATTTTCCTGTTATATAATAGTGACATAACAGTGTGACAGAAAGTGACATAGACACATAAAGAAAGCCCATTTTTTCCTAATCTACCAGAATGTGTTATGTCAACAACAACAACAAAAAGTATTTTAACTAAATTTCTGAAAAGAAATCTCCTCGCAAAATGCTGCCAGTATATAGCCACAGGAGAAAGACACAAGAAGGGACTAGAAGCTGTTTAAGTAAAGGAGAATAATGAAAAGAAAAAGCACTGTGAACCTATAGAGGTTTAATGTATGCATGTATATATGTGTGGGTGGATTTCCAGACTTCATAGCAGGAATTGATTTATTTTTGTGAAATAAATTTTCTGAAAATGCATGTGATACTTGTAAGCAAAAAAAAGATGGTAAGAAAACTCAAATATTTGAGAAAATTCAAGATCAAAAAAAGAGTAAGGAAACTGGTAAAATTTAACAAATTTAGCTGGATAGTCAGGATAATGGTTCAGTGTTGACAAATGTAACATAAGAAGGAATAATTTGAGCCATCCAAATACATCATTATTGTCACTCAAGAGGAGACCTGTGCCTTCTACTGGATGGTTCAATGAAAGTCTGTGCTCTGTGTTGAGTAAGGGTCAAAGAAGCAAACAAACTGTTAGGATACAAAAGGATTGGGAGAGAAATAATGCCCAAAATCTTATAATGTCATTAAATAAATCAGTGGTATGCCCTGACCTGGTGTACTATATTCAGTTGTGGTTATCCTGCCTCGAAGAGAATGTATCATAAATAGATGAAGTATAGAGATGGGCAATGTAATTGATTAGAAACATGAAAAGCCCTTCATTTCAAGATAAATTAAAAAGTTGTTTTGTTTTTTTTTTTTAAAATGAGAGTGAATATGACCTAGATGGGCCACTAACAATAATGGGTACACTGTATATAGAAGAGGTTATTTATTTAGTAAGAAAACAACTTAGGAAGTACAATGAAGTTAGTAATTATTACAATACGTAATTTTTCTCTGGAAATCAGTGCAACTTGGTGGCCAAGACTTCAGCTGAATGCAGGCTTCAGTCAGATATGTATTTAAATAAACATATCATCTATGCTGCAGTCCACAGAGTACAAGAGTTTTTTTGAGTTGTAGACTACCCCAAGGGCGAACATTAGCCAAATTGTAAAGAGAGTTAAGAAGAAACCTTTCCAATGGGCAGGTTATTTCATAAATGCTTACTGCAGGATTTCTGACACTTCCCTGAAACACATCTAGTACAGGCCACTGTCAGAGAGCATATCTGAGGAGATGGACCACTGCTCTGATCCAGTGTGTCAATTCCTATGTTGAATCAATGATACAGAGATGAAAGGTTCGATATCCTATTATCAGTCTCTTGAACCATCAAATTCTCCTCCTCTTCCCCATTCAGCTATTGATTAAATTAAATGCAGCAAGGTAAATGGGGACAGGAAAGAAATTCCTTATCTTAGCAGAGCTCTTTGTCTATATGCTTTAGTCTGCATTATTAGGAGATGGTAACCCCAAACTACTGAGCAATCTGTATACTAGCTTTTTTCACAGCAGCCTTTCCACACAAGGATCCCACTATTTAGTTATTATTTTTAAGGACATTTAGATTTTTATTATTTTTAGATATGTAAGTATGCATTTTCTGCTCATGACATGCTGCAGTTCTGGAGCAAAAGAGAGGTACAAAGAGTCTGTGAAGGACAAACCCCCACCATTCATCTGTATACTTGTGCCATGCTGACTGCTGTATGTTTTGGAAAGATTCTCTGTAGATTCACCAATCTAAAGAAATAATGAGCTTAAAGCAGTGGAACCTCTGAAAACAGTTGGCAGTTAGATAATGACGGATATGCTACAGAATCCAGAGATCTTGGTGGTGGAGGATGAATGATGCATATAATGAACAGAAGGCTGAAGCCGATCACCTTCCCTGTTAGTATAAACACGTAAAATGCAATTCACTGTGATGATGGTGGTGGTGCATTGCATAATAAATTATGTGTCTGGATCATAAAGGCAATATTTTATGATAGAAAAGTTTAATAGAAAATGTATGTAAATGAGTGTAACTTGCCAAATGATGCTTTTTGACTCGAGTGTAAGAGGAGAAAATAATTTCTTCTCAAGCACATTTGCAAGTTGAGCTGAAAAATGTCTGTGAGTTCCACTTTCCAATTTCACTCACATTTTCAGACATAGAGGGATAATAGATTAGTTAAGAGCTGTGGTTTATTGCTGTAAAACGGCTCAACATTGTGCAAAATTTTTGAAAGTGCTGTGAGTGAAAGTTAGTGGTGAGGAAAACATGGTGGAAATTGCTGATTAATAGAGGAGCAGGACCTAGCCAAATCCTGTTCCAAAATTTCCAGGGCTTTGCATGGGCTCAAAATTAACCTGGGGGGCTATAAATGAAGATTGTCTTGGCAGAGAAGATTTAATATGCAGAGAGCTCCAGCAGGGGAAAAAAACCCCAGCCAGATAAACAAAGTGCTGGACAGTAACACACTGGTGAGAGACAGGAATGCTCTTGTGTTTCCCACAATCCACGGAGGTGTTACATGAGAGGTGCAGCCAGGCTTTCACAACGCTCTCAGGCACATGGTGGGACTCATAGGGTTGTCCTGTGCAGGACCGGAAGCAGGACTTCGATAATCCTTGTTGTGTCTCTTCCAGCTCATGGTAGGACTCTTCTTAAGGACCTCCTCTTCTTAGGATGAATATGAGCGTTTTGAAGTGTGTTGTTCAGACAGGAATGTCTTTATTTACCTACATTTAACAACTAATAAAAAAGGGAGTGGGATATTCTGGTGAGAGAACAGGGTTGGGTTGGAGTTTTTTTTCCATGGTGTTGGCCACACTTTGAGTGAATTTGTAGGGTTTAGGTTTTTTTAATAATTTATATGAAATACACTTAATATATATATATATATGCACCAAAGAAACTTATCTGTGAGGAACTTTTAACAAAAAATTATTTTAATATTCCAGCAAAAAATTGTGATTTACTATAGAAAAGTAAAATTCAATGAAATTTTCTAAAATAAATTCTAAGTAAAATGTACACATCATAGACAGCCAAAATACTGATTAAAAGCACCAAATTGACATTTTGAAACATAGCAGCTTAAATCATTGTTTTGTTTTGACATTTTGATGCAAAATGTAGATATTTTTGTGTGACATTTCCAAAGCAAGTTGGGATTTTTTTGGTAACTGTCCTGCAGAAGTGTTTTATGGTTCAACAAGCAAATGTCAAACTTTTAGAATTCCCATGCAACATAAATTCCATTGGCTGATCAGCTCTTATTCATGCCCTTTGAAGAAGAGTTGAGCCTATCAGCATAATAGAAATCTGTATTTCCAAAGAAGAGGTTTCAGTTCAAATTTGAATTCCAGCAGTCTCACATAATTATCCTTTTTGGCAAATTCTGTTGAGAAACAGTGGGTGTAATGTTTTGTCACTTAGAGATTTTTTTGAGGTAACAGCAAATCAAAGGGAAAAAGCATAAAAATCATATTTCAAGAGGAATCTAGGAAATCATTTCATTAGCTGAAACTGGAAGTAATTGTCTTTATTTAGTCAAACACTACACTGCCCCTATCTAGACACAAGGTAAATAAATACTCACAAAAGGATTTTATCTTTGTCTCAGCGATGCATCATTCATTTCTGGCTAGTGGGTAGTGGAAGGTGTATAAGGCTCTCTTGGCTGATGTCAGTCTTGTTACTAAATGCCAAAGCTGATACACTGGTTTTATAGAACTGCACATAGGTCATATTAAACAGCTATAAACAACAGAAAAAGCACCCCATTTTTGCAGACAGGATGGGTTGCCCATCTGTAAATCTTCCTAGGTAGATTTGGGTAGTAAAGCAATCTATACATTAAAGGACATGAACAGAGCAGAACATACTGCTTAATACTGAGATCTCCCAGGGTTGGGTCAGGAGTTAGAATGTGGTTCTAGTAATGACAAGGACCCATGAGAAACTGGACTCTGAATCCTCAGCCATTAGCAATTGCTGACCTGAGAAGGAATTTGATTGTCTATACTGAATCGCTCTGACACAGATTTCTGGGTTTCATTCATTTTCTCCGTACAGTTACCTAAATTCACATAAATGAATGGAAAAATAAAAAAAAGTCTTACTATGAATGTTTATTTATCAAAGAGAAGCAAAAATTAGCCATTTTCTCTAGTTTTATTTTCAGATATTCTCACCAGAGCTTGAATTCTTTTTTTTTTTTTGTATCTAGATCCACAATATATTCATCAAAAAAAAAAAAAGATAAGAACCAGCATGAGACAACAACAACTCCACTAGAAATCCCCTAGTAACATGAAAAGCAGTACAGCTGTGCTCTGCTGAAATGGTTAATAGGAAAAGGAAAAAAAAGAAAATTAGACCCTTTATTCTAGAGAGCACGCATTTATGCAAAGAGGATGTTTAGGTGGGGGTGAAGAGATGAGAACTTGGCTAGTTATGAACTTGTAGAATAATCATGGGAAAAATGATGAAGTGTTCATAGTGGTATAGTAATGACATACATAAAGCAAATGTGTTATGATTAGATCAAATTGCAAAGAGAAATGAGTAAACGTTGAGAACAATGCCATGTTCAATGTGTAAACAACACATCTCTCTCCTTAGCTGGGGTTGTTATAAGCAAGCAAGAGTTAAAAATACAAGAGCAATTTTTAGAGGCAACCTCATGACTGGCAATCAGTGCTAATAAGATTCTTTTCCTCTTGCAAGATTCACAGAAAGCCCTCAATCCATGCCGAGCACATTCAAAGGCAAGGGACTAAGCGCTCCCCTTACAGGTTCATTATCATTCGCAGGTTATCCCAAGCCAAGTGAATCAGGAAAGCAAATGAATTAGTGAGAATTAAGGAGCCTCTGTGGTCTGAACCCTCTCCAAATCTCAGCTAAGATGAAAGGTAGACGCTGATGTCTTGTGTCCCAGGGTTTTCAGAATTGGAGCCCCAGTGCCGAGCCGCTCCCTCCAGAGCCTTGCAGAAATGTGCAGGCAGTTAATGTTGCCTAACGTCTCCTGACCGTGGGTTCAGCCATGTGGGAAAAGTTTTACGAGGCTGCAAAAACCAAACCCCCTTTCACTCACAATTAATTACAGGAGAGTTGTTATAGCACCTCGCTGTCAATGACTCCAGTAAATGCACACTTTCCTCTCATCTTGCTCAGTAACAATCAAAGATACTCAGGTAATGTCTTAGTGCGTAACAATATCAAACTGGGTAGTTAAAAGACAGCTCTAAAGCACATTGAACCACTAACAGTATTGTTTCATTGGAAGCAACACCTTAAATGATAGGATTTGTACCTGATAAGAATTGGGATCTCCAGTGTTTACCTTTTCTATTTTCATCTGTCTGAAATGATGCAGCACCTGACAATCTTTTAATCATATACTTGTTTTTAGTTGTCATGATACAATGATATTCTGAGGGAAGCTATGGCCTTAAAGTACAATGGGTTGGAAAGATTTAAAAGGAAAGCAGTTTGTTTTCATTAAATACGTGTTACTGCTAATTATATTTGATCATTATAAATAACACAGTTTAATTAAGGAAACATGTCACCTAGACAAAAAATTTGTTTTCCAAAGGATAACAGTATATCTTTGCACTTGCAAGTAGGTGGTGGAAATACCAAGTGAAAAATGTGCAGATATATTTGTTTGTGAGTCTGTGTATGTTTGCATGTGTGTATAAACAAAACTATTGTCTTTGGGAGACTAGAGGTTTGGTAGAAAAAAGAAATCTGTTCAAAAGAATTTTTCCACTTCTGATAATGAAATTATATTTAAAGAGTAATATTGTATCATATCAGATGATATCTTTATGTGTGTTTCAAATTATTTAATGTAAGTAATTATCTACAATAAAATAACATTTTGCAAATGACATTAACCAGTGTTTTCACAGCCCACGTTTGTATCAATGTTCTCATCAGATATATTTCTCTGCCATGATTTTTAATGTCATCTGTTTCATGAATATGAAGGGTTCAGTATGAAATTACATGTTTGTCATAATAAATGTATGGGTTTAATTTTATTTTTTTTTGCAAATGATATTTTTTCAAGGTTAGTTTCAAGGAAATTAGTAGAAAATGAAGGTTAATAACTCTGCATGTAACTGAAGTCTTGAATTCATGTACCAATGTACATAATTGTTCCTTTAAACAATCATGTTGGAAAATTTTCTAGTTTTCGCTTCCCCTCTTCATATAATTCCTGACTCATGACCTCCTATCTACCAGTCAGGCTTGATGTGCATGACTGTATCTCATTTATAATAATCATGATCTTTACAGAGAGATCGATTAAAATATTATGGTTCTTTTAAAATCAGAATGCATATCAAACGAAGCCTCACTTATAAAATAGAGAAAAAGCCCAGGCTTTTGCAGTCTCCTCAGCGTGAATAAGATGTTGTAAAAATCTCTTAATATTCAAAGACAGTTAATCATTAAAGAAGCAAATATGTTAATACGGTTTTATCACAATTGAAAATGCTGTTAGTGGTTCCATGGATTACACTGTTCTATACACACTACATTTAACACAGTTAACAAAATGAGTCCCTCCCTGTCCTGAAATTTTTGGGTTTTCTTGAAAATCACCCCCTCTAAAATAATATGTAGTTTAAATAAAAAGATAATATAATTTAAAGAATTGTTTTCTTTTTGGTATGCACTCTAGTTCGTATAAAAAGTATTTTAGAAACTACAGAATATTTTAATCCCTTCCCTTTTTTTAACATAAAATTGCTGAATGAAAAAAAACCCCAACATTATTTAAATTGAGGTTGAAAATATCTAGAGGCTTCAACAGTGGACAATTTATTTTCCTTGTACTTATAATTAAATCTTTTATTTTTCGGGGGGGAGAGGGGGCAGGGGGAAGGATCAGGAGGACGGTGTTAGTAATCCCAGCCACTATATTGCTTGCGAAGAAAATGCTCTAAGACTTAAAGGAAAGATAAAGGTGAACTGCAGGATAGTGTTAAAATTCAACAAATCTCATTCTTAATTCTTTAACACTGCAATGTTGTTCATTTCCTAGTATCTTTTTTGTTTTCACGAAGCCTTGTGAATTTGTACATGGAATTTGTAAATTTTTCTGGTTTTTTAAATTAGTTGAAAGAAACATTTCAATTGATATAATTCTACCCACTCTCTTCCTAACCTCTGTATTATGAGAGGATTTTATTAATTGCATTTTTTACTGCTCTTGTTTTTAATCAGTTTCCTCTAGGTTAGCTTATGTATCGCTTTTAATAAATTCTATTTATGTTAGCCAGAGAATTAAAGATAGCAGATGCAGGTAAAATCCTTTTGAAAAAGGCTTGAGCATAGGACAGAAGTAAAAAAAAACCCAAACCAAAACAAAAAACAATTAGAACAATCTCCCAGCCAATATCAGCCTAAAAAAGAAGCGAAGCACACACAATACCCTCAAGTGTGTGTGTATGTGTGCGGGAAGAGCTTCATAATACCAATGTTATTTAAAATGGGGTGGATCTGCGGCAGCCTGCAGCAACAGCAGCTTCAGCCAGTGCTGCGCCAGCGAGGCAGCGGGCCCTGCCCTTGTGCTGGCCACAAATGACCAGTGAAATCCCAGAGGCACTCTTGAATTTCTGCATTCTCATTTCATCAGCTGCAAAATATCTGTCACTCACGTCCCACACTGGGCAAAGTGACACCTGCCAGTCTCAAGAACAAGGACAAATTAATGTTCCTCCACCAACTGTGTCTCAGAAATGAGTGGCGAGCGGCAGCGCGAGCAATCAACAGCTCGAGTACATTGTTAAAGTTTGCAATGCATTGCTGGGGGTTCCTTTCAGGCAAGGTAATTTGCAGCAGCTGCTGTCGGTTGGTGCTGTTACTGAACATGTGTTCTGCTGATTTCCCTCCTAATGAATCTTTTAAAAATATTTCCAAAATACGTGCAGAATTGCGTTGCTGAGGTTTCATGAAGCTGCAAAACAAGGTGGCTGGTTTTAAACAATGCTTGGGAGAGACAGTGCAGCAGCTGCCAGACAAATGTGTAAACCAGACCCTCACCTTATCCACTCCATCTTCCTAGAAATCACTCAGAAATATCCTGGATACTAGGTATAAAATCTTCAAAAAACCCAAACCAACAAAAAACATTTCTGATGTCTGTCATCATGTCACACCATGTTATGCAATATTATATCTGCTTGTGATGAGATGCAACATGACAGGATGTAATGCAATGTAACATATAAAAAAATGTAAATAATCCACTTTTGGGGATTAGATATCTGCTGTCAATTCCTATAGCAGGAACCTGAACTGAATTTATTGAGGCGGATGGGAGCTCAGTGAACACCAAACTGTGTAGTGGTGTTTGCAAACCAGCACACATCACAGTTCACTGCCTCTCCCGGTTACTTTTGGATAGTTTGGCTCTTATATGACTGTATTACAATGTTAAATAGAAGTTCCTGTGGTGAAAATTCTTGTAACTCAATAATTTCATTAATTATCACTGCCTACAGCAATCACTCTGATGATGACTCGCCATGAGCAGCTGTTTGTACATTTTAAAAAATACTTGTTAAAAATAGCTGTAGTGTTTTTCACAGTAAAACACATGGGGTGAACATAAAATTGTGTAGTACCTATGACATAACTGGGGGGAAAAAACAGTGCTTTGGGCTAAATAAGAGACTTCTCAGGACAGTGTAGCCTTCTGAGGTCTCCCCGAGGCTGGAGACCTTCCTTCCTTTGGGGCACAGCTGTGTCTCTCTGTACATCACTGATGAAAAGCACCTACATTTTAGAATGGGCCAGGCTCCACACCCTTGTATCACAGTGGCAGTTTACCCGTGTTTTCTGCCAGTTCTGGAGGAGTGGGCTTGGGCACAGAGCAGGGCTCTGAGCAGGCTGTGCCCACGGGTGCCTCAGGAGCCAGAGAGCTGTGCCATGGAGAGTGGGCATTTGAAATGTCGGTGAAAATAGCCTGAGTGCTCTGGGGTATTCTATAACAGTAGGGAGATGGCTTTTGAAGTATCGCAGAGGTTACTGATGATCTGGGGAAATTAAAAGATCTAGATTTGCCTTCACATAGCCAAGGGTAGGGAAAAGGGCTTATCACCAGCAGTGGGAGGAATGCAGAGGGGAGCACCCTAGTCCCCTGACCTTCTGCCAGCATAGCCAGGGTCTCCTTTTGCTCTTGCCCCTGCCTTCCTACTGACTCCTTGTGGCAGATGATTTCAGCCCAAAATTCACCTATTTATGTGTCCAATGCCTGGAAATAAAAATCCAAGCCATTGTATTTCACCAGTAATTAAGTGCTAATAGATGTTTTAGAACTTGCTTTTAATTTTCTTTCAACAGAAGAGAAAATGCCACGTTGTCTGAAGCTTTGACTGCACCACAGGCACTCTGCAAAAATATCTTCTTACAGCAACAAAGGCTTCACCCCCACTATGTATGACTGTGTTGGGAGCTCGAGCACAGGTGAGTGGACAGCATTTTAAGTACTGTGTTTATTCAATGTTCTCTAAACAGGGTTAGATAATATGATATTTACAAAGCTCCATTCTCTGTATCCTCGAAGGTTGCCCACCTTGGTAGTGTTGATGCCATTGAACCGGTATTAGCAGCAGTGAGGGGTGACTGTAAATTTTGCCTCATGTAGACAAGGCTTACAAGGTAAGCCAGCAGACCCCCAGCTGCAACTGCGTGCCTGGGAATGGAACCTTTTATTTGCTGTCATAGTGATGACTTTTAATTGTCCCAATAAACAAGCTTTTTAAAAGCTTCTAAAATGTTCTCTAATAACACACTTTGGTCTTTAGCCATAGAAATGCAGAAATAATTAGAAGTGCCATTGTGTACAGTGCCTTCTGGACTGGGCTGAAGGTGAAGGAGAAAGTATCATGCTATCCTTGTCAGCTGCAAGGGTAATTACTGCTGGCTGAAATTACTCAACATTTGTTTATAAGCTCCCCAGAGCATGCTGTAAATAGATTGTCTGTTATAGTCCAATCACATTAAAACGCTGCTCCTTGCAAACTGCTACCTCCTGTTTTCTGTAAGCTAGACAGAGAAAGCCTGCTGCTCACTTATTGAGGACCAAGCACTGAAGAGCTATGTTTAATGTGATTGTTTTCATTAGCTCTTCTCCGTCTGATATTACATTTATTGTTTGCTGGGCTTGAAGACTGGCGTGTTGCATTGCTTTCATTTGCTGTAGTAAGAGTGAATAGCTTTATTTCTGGAGGCTGTATGCAACAGTTGATGGGAATTTTGGAATAGCAAAAGTGTGGGAGTATCTACAGACAACTGGTTCTCCTCTTGGGCAATGGTGTTTTTCTATTTGCCTTCTGGATGCTTCTGCACCAGTTCCAGCAGTGGTCGCATTGCCTAAATTGTCCTTTGAAGGATGAGAAGTATTTTCATAAAAGGTTAGAAAGAATGTATTTTCCTTAGCACTGAATTTCACACTACAGCATTGTCCTGTCCATTATGACCTGAGTTGTATGAAATAGTGATGCAGCCACAGCCTGTCTGTTTGATTTGCTCTCA
The DNA here is from genome assembly GCA_013397775.1 of Eulacestoma nigropectus. Classification (NCBI taxonomy): domain Eukaryota; kingdom Metazoa; phylum Chordata; class Aves; order Passeriformes; genus Eulacestoma; species Eulacestoma nigropectus. The sequence continues at coordinate 1,487,572 of VZTE01001195.1, forward strand.
GCATGATTTACCACATCATATCACAGCAGCTCAGGTATTTCCAATAAATATGGGGACAAATTCATCGCTGACATATGCAGAGAGAATTCCAGTGCTGTCGATAGAGTTGCATTTGCTCCCACCAAGGTGAATCTGGCCACTAAACTGAAGATTTAGGGGAAACAAATAGAATTTTGCAAAAAAACCCCTAAACCCCAAAACAAAACAACCCAACACATAAAAACAAAATCCAAACACTTTCTATCTCCATATATTATTAAAAAAAAAAAAATAAAGGCAGTACATATCCAATACTGGGTGTCAGAGGCAGAAATTTGAAACCCCTGTTTCATGAGTAATTCATGAGAACACACACAAAGGGTATTTCAACAGAGCTCATTTTTATTTACCACTGATTATTCCCCCAAATCAGTACTGATTATATATAGAGCTAAGTGTGGACTCATGTCACATTTATTTGAAAAGGTTAGTATCAACAAGCTGCCTTGCATACCTCCATAGCTGGAAAAAAAGTCTAGACATTACTGAATTTAACCTGATTTTCTTAAAACACAGGCACTGCACTGGTGTAAATCCTCATGGAAGACATTGCAGCTATGACAACTTACACCAGCACCTCAGCTTCCCTGGAAATAACACAACAAAGTGGCAACATTAGCGACCAGTAGAGAATTATTAAAGGAACACAGATAATTGGAAGAAAATAAATGACCTGGATAGAAGAGCTACTATAAAATGAAGTGCAGGTAAATCACTATACTGGACACCTTCCAGCCTCATGTCCTAGGTGCCTTTCTGCCTAATTTTAACATCTGCCTTATGCTTCTGTTCTCTGCAAACCAGTCAGAAAGGGAAAAGAATTGAAGTTTGGATATTCACATTTGTTTCTAACTGGCATCGTTGCCTGTGGAAAACTGTCTTTCTGGGAAAGATGCTGGAGTGCTAGAAATGATGATTCAATTGCCCATTAAGATAATTCCTGGAAGTACTACTTTCTTGAGGCTGTATTTCCAGGAATGGCAATCACGGCATCACTGCTCTGACAGTGCGTTAGGTATCTCCAGAAGTGGACACAGCAGGTGAATATTTCCAGTTACTACAAGTAATACACCACAGGTTAGTTCTTGTGGTTGTCTTTATTTGCAAAAGCTGACTAGTGCAGCATATTGCAATCCTTTGATGATGAACTATACCAATTGTTTTGCAATAAGTGGAAGCTTCTTTGCAATCCAGTAACATTTTTTTATGTTCCTATTCCTGCTTTTTCGTGCTATTAGAGAAGCAGTGAATCTTTAAAGAGAAACTTCCTACAGCTAAAAAAGACATTAAGGGGGAAAAAAGCTGGGAGCCATAGTGACAGGTACAACTAAGGCTGTATCCTTCGGTTCCCTGGAAACCAGTCAAACACTATCTCATCTTGCAATGGTTGTGTCTGATCCTCTGCTTCAGACATCTTCCTAATAATGGCAACTACAGAGGTGACTCTCTGCAAATAAGGGCTTACAGCAACTGGACATCCATCATATATCTCCAGAGCAACATTAGACCACCCTAATGGGTACTCCCGTCTTCATTATGATATTAATTCTCTAAATTTCCAAAGTGATTTCATTTGTAAAATGACAAAGGCTGGCTGCTCAGGAGACAAAGTGTTTTCATCCCCCTCCTGCATGCTTACAAAGGCTTGCTCTCTTTAGTCTTTAGGGGAAAAGAAATTTGATAGCATTAGATCTCTTGTGATACACAAGGCTGCCTAACAGCTACACCACCTGCCAGCACCGCATGCCTGCCCATCCAGCCTGAAGATTCTAAAGCAATGGTTGATGAGTAGAACATAGAAGTTGGGGGGGGCAGCGGGGGGCTGGTGGAAGCTATGCAGGGAGAAAATAGAAGCTGTATAAAATACTCAGTGTGAAAGTGAGGCAGGATTGAGGGTAAGGGTGAGGTCAGAGCCAAGGCTGGAAACTGAATCAATCTGACCAAGGTTGGTTTGGTTAGATTAGGTAAAAGCATGATTTTCTCCCTGGTGTATCAGAGCCTTTGCTGTGGCTACAAATTCACTGACAGCCAACCAAAGCAAGCTTTTCACAAAGAGACAGTTCTTTGCATAGCTCCTGATCTTCAAACTCTTAAGGATTAAATGAAATAGAGATGGAATTAAAAAGGAAATCAGTAAACCTGTGACATCACTAAATGTTTTGCCCCAAATAGTGACTAACTAAAGTGCCTGACTGAATAATAGCAAGGAATTAGGAAGTTCTTTTAAGGGCAAGTGATAGTTGTAACCTGGCTGGTAAATAAATTTGGAAGCAAAACAAAACAGCATTTAATGCACTGAAAAATGCACAAGACACCCATCTCACTAGGCTTTATTCTGCTTTAAGAAACTAGGCAATCTTTTAATTTGTCTGGTTCTGGACTTCCTTTCGTTTACACTTGTTCTCTCCTGTTGCCATCTGTTATCGAGCTTGCACAGGCAGCAGTGTGCAAGGAGACTTGCACCAAGGAGTCCAGTTCCTCTTCCCAGCGAAGACCATCTTCAGCAAGCAGATGATTTTAGTTGCTCCTCTTACAACTGCATTCCCTTGGTCCGTGCTCCACTGCTGGATTTCTGTTGTACCAGCTGCTTCTACACCCCCTTTAGGGATGAATCTCAGTAATCAGGGCCAGCACTTGGTACTGGTGTAACTGCATGGCCCCCAGCCTTAGGGCATCCTGTATCCCAGGTGTCCCTCAAATGGCAAGAAGATAGCAAAGAGCCTGTGGGGGACTGCAGCCCAAAGCCACATCCCCACATGTCTCACGCACTCCCTCACCAGGCACGTGGGGCGGCTCTTTGGGGTGACTGTGCTGGGCAGCATGACACTCAGAGTGGCATGTGGCTCTGCATCTCACCACTGCCTTTCATCAGGCATTTACTGCAAATGGAGATTTTCATTAAATTTTATAAATCTATAAAAGTGTTTTCATCTCAGAAATTTGGAAACATCACTGTAAAATCTTGTTTAAAGCTAAATTAATTAGCAACATTAAATACATTGAAGAGGATGACTCTTTTTTTTGTCCCCAGAGGAAGCCTTCATGTTTAGTCTAGAGTTAAGCTCCTTTTTTTCCAATTCTCTCTTTCTTTCTGACCCTATAAATCTTGCATTCTTTGCTGAACAGCCATGCAGCTTCAGCAGGAAGCAGACTGCCCCCCTCTTTTCCCTTCTCTGCCCTCCTTCCCCAAATCTCCAGCAATTGTGGCTTAACTTGGTTGTCAGAGCCTAGGCTGGAGCTGTAGATTTGAACCCCCTCACACTGAGGAGGTCGCTGAACCGTAGTCAGCTCACCAGTTTCTGGGTGAGTGCTTTAACCACTGCTATAAAAGATGAGCAGCAGCATCACTACCATCCATCTTTAAAAATAAAGAGTAATCCAGTTGTCCAGCCCTCGAGGAACAAAGCGCCCATGAGTCAGAGGGTTTTGCTGAATGTGAATGAGGGTTACATCTTAATGCTTAACTGGAGGCTCTGCGTGCACAGGTTAGTCCTATAGGAAATATGATTTTGGATTATTAGCCTCTCTTCATCACCCCTTAGCAGATTTGAACATCACCTCAACTCCACATACTTTCTGCTAAAAGTCCTTGTTTCCAGTAGTAAGAATGTACCACAAAAGGAACCTGGATCTTCAACTTGGATGCCTAAATTTTCCTCAGAAATCATATCTTTGAATGTATTGTTTTAGACATCAGGGCTGAATTTTAATGCTATAATGATCCTGCCGGATGATGACTGACTGTTGTTTCTGTGTCATCTTTTATAGGCATGGGAGATGGAGATGCTCAGAACCTCCTGGTAATATGCTACTTTTCAGTTCTACAGCTTCATTTTTCTGCACTTCAAGTGTTCAGCATAAAATCATGATGGTCTGAGGTGGGTTGGCAGCTGTCCCTATCTATCTTGTTTATGTTTTTTTTTAATTTTGCATTCCATAGAGTCAAATTCAAACATGCTGTAAGAAACTCTACTGTGATTGCTTATCTCAGGGATAAACTTGTCTCCATGTTATATGCTTATGATGTTATTGATGGCCCTTTGGCCCCCAAATTAAATTATTAATGGAAAATTCTTTGTCATTTGTTTCTCAATGTCACATGAATGTAAAAGTATTTTTCAGTGCTGCTTCATGGAGAAGACATTCTGCTTTTGCATTTAACTTCACCTTTTCTGAAAGAGGTGCTAAACTATCATTCCTTTCCATCTTTAACTAAATACCATAGTTCCCTGTCTAAGATGAATCCATCGCAGCTGCTACTAATGAAAGCTCTACTAACACCCCAAAGTCCTGCTTTTTTTTTGCAAAAATCATAGGCTAGTATTTAGAGGCTTGTGCCAGTCTCATGTAAGTTAACGAGTATAAATCCACTCTGGCATCATATGGTTTCTGTCTTCTATGGCTGCCTTCCAAAAGCTTGAAACTGCAACCTAATGTGTCACTTCAGTATGGACAGCATATTGCACAATTTGTTAGGGAAAAAACCATCCCATTTCCTAAGCATTTTGGATGCTCTGTATTAATCTAGCATAGACCTGGAGCAATCATTATACTGTGTTTAGGCTTTCTGAACTTTACTATGGAAATAATTAGTTTCCCAAGGTTGACTGTAAGAGCTATAGTACTTTGGGCGGAAAGTCTGTGCTTAGGAACAAGAGGAGCCTTGCTTTGCTGTGATCCAGTGGGGTGAAAGCCACTGTGAAGGGTGGCTCAGCACCTCATTTGTGGTGATGAAAGCCCAGACCTGTAAGGACTGGTGTGGCATAGAGATTTTGCTGTTAATTGCATGTGTCTGTCCTGCTTTCCTGTTAGGGGGCAGCAGAGCTATGACCACTTGATATGGTCCATGCTGGCAGTTACACATGGAAGGGTTGAAAGAATTTTTTTCTCTTTACAGGTCTGGGAGAAGTGAAAACCTGGTGCAAATGCTGTTTAGTCTTTTGCCAGGCTCAGATTCATAAAGACAAAAATGTGGCTGGAAGCCACTCTTATTTGCTCTCTCCACCCAAACAGTACTTTTATTGCTGAGCCTCCGGAAGGCACAATACTGCACCTGACCGCTGCTCTCCTCTCAGATGCCTCTCAAGTAGAAAACAAGTTGTTTGCCATTTTCTTCCCTTGTCAGATCAAGCCAATACACATACTCAATATACCTATCTTGAGGAGTTTTCTTTATTGATGACTCTCACTTTCTCTGCAAACAATATATTTTCTGCAGTACCCGTCCAGGTAAATAGGGTTCACTCTGGAAATAGAAGGAGCAGAATCATATGGGAGAGTATAAAAATGAACTGACCTGAACTACGGTTCTAAAGACACTGTAAATTGTTTCCATACCTTGACAAAATGTTCACACTGGGTAGGAACGCCTTTGTTGTTGTGACTTCTCCTCTAATTGTCTGGCAACTTCCAGGGAATAGTTCTGCTCATTTGCTAAATTGTGACACAGGGATATAGTTTGCCAGCTTGGTCTGGTCTTTCCTGCATTAGCAACAGTTTTTCATTGAGTTCCTATAGAATCCAATGCATGAAAAAGCTGAAAGTTTGCTCAAATTTTTGTGATGTTTATACGACCCCTGCTTTCAGTGGTATTTGAACTGGTGGTAGTGGAGGGATGCCACAGCTTCACTGGACTCTGGAGCATGACTGTACATATATGTTGCAGGTTTGATAACAAACTGTTTCGGGGATTCAGGGTGTGGAGATGTCTTCACCCACTTGTGCTTACCCAGGCAGCTCTGAAGTAATTTTGCATCCCTTCCATGCATGTATATTTTAAGAAGTCACAAGCCTATTGCATAAACAATAGCTGTGTAGTGCAAGTATTATACATCTATGTGGTATGTCTCTTCAGCACTGCTCTTTCAGAACATTGCCATTCAGGAACACAGGTACACTCAGAAAAATTCTGTTAGCATGTATAATTTACCATGAAAAATACTGGTCCCACATTAAAAAAAAAAAAAAAAGTATGTAGAGTACAAATACACTCCAAGCTTGTTCCTTTCATCTTGTATTTTTATTAGCTCTGTAGACAATATTTGTTTTCTGCTATTTGGAATGGTAATAACAGGAATTATGTCTCCTTCACTAAGCAAGCTTTTTTAATATAAATAGGATTTGTATATGCTAATTAATAATGCATTGTATCTACACTGACTACTGGATACTGTAACCCTTAAGAGGAAAGGGCTGCACATAGGCTGGTCACTTCAAATCCAGACTTGTCAGGTATTCTCTGTGCACCAGAACAATGCTGCCTTTTGAAGGAGGTGTCTTTATTATGCAGTTCAAGATGGCCAACACCCAGGCACGATATTCTGCTTTTGACCTTGTAAAAATCATTTGCTGTTCTGAAAGCAGGAACACCTCATGATAAAACCATACTAGGTGATAATGACATTTTGCCAGATTGTGCTGAGAATTGCTCTGAGAGGGAGGAAGACGTTTCCATTGATTGTTCATCAATCTTCAGATTGTCTTCAAATGATGAACAGCTCAGGATTTCAGCCCTGCGTGTCTGTAGTGTGAATGTACCCCAAAACCATGGGGGAGTGGGGGGATGTGGCAAGGCAAAAAGGGTGAGCCCCAGCCATGCAGACCCACACACAGCATGACAGGCAGAGGACAGAGGGCAGCCTTCAGCTTTGTGTCCTGAGGAACGATATTATCAGCGTTTGGCTTTGCGGAGCCATTTGCGCTGGTTTCCAGTGCAGGAAGAGGAGGTTGACAGTGATACTATTTATAATTCATTATGAGAAGATTGCAGAAGATTGTTGAAGACAGGAACCACTGACCTCCCATTTCTCTTTCATCTGTAGGAGTACATTCATAAACGATAGTCCACTTTAAGGACACTGGAGTGCAGAATTATACTGGGCTGCTTCTTCTACAATCTTCTTTACCTTTTGGGTCAGCAACATCACTAATTGGCACTTGACAGCACTTCCAGATACTCCTTGTGAACCTCATAGTGTGACTGATGGTTGATTACATAAAGAAAAGAATCCTCTGTTCCATTTTAGTCTGTCAAAAACTAAATGCTGCATAGCATGTACCACATCTGGCAATTGATAGCACCATGTTTGTTAAGGTTATCTGATCGGAAGAGCTGCAAGCAATGAATAAGGCAGCAAAGCTGCATGTGATAACCTCCCCACGGTGAAACTGCATGGGCTGACAGTTAGCTTCATGCTCACCATTTTAGCATTCTGCATTTTTAAAGTGCAATAGGGAGCTAAAGAAATGCTCCCTATTTTCTGAATGCTCTTTTAGATAAAGATAGCCTTTAATGTGCTTAACAGATTCTTTTTTTATCCTGCTGCATTTTTCAAAACAATTTTTCACATCCTAAACCAGTAGGAATTATTTTGATGCATGAAAGCATTTGAGGGACTAATTCATTTTGCTCTAGAATTACTGCAACTTTTCTCTTGATGATCAAAGAAGAATAATTGAAGTTTCATACTATTTGTTACTACATGTCTTAACTATAGCTCTTTCTATATATTTTATAAACCAATTTTTTCAAATGCTTGTTCAATACAGGAAAGTTAGCAACTTTGTTCTCAAAATATGTAGGCTGGTATATACAAAGGAGTATATACCAAAGGAGTATATACCAAAGGAGTATATGCCCTAATGAGTTAAAACTATTTTATTGTGTGTGATTAGTAATGTGCACCTTCTCTGGCTCATTTTACATAATCTTCTCTGCTGTGGACATCATCTTAACAGCATCTTCAACAGAAAGCAAAAAGCTGTACTAGTGCATGCAGTGGACTGGATAGCTCTGACCTGCCATTGAGTGATGGATGTTCTCATAGCAGCTGGGGAAAACAGCATAACAGAGAGAAATATTAGTGTTGCATTGCATATTTTTGGGCAATATTGGCTTTGAATCTCAAACGCCCTAACACTTGCATGCATTTCAGCACCACGTCCCCATGAGCGCATTACATAAATCTGAATTCTGGGCAGCACAATGCAGACTTGCAAACCCTTCTTCTCTGAACTCTATTATTTATAAGATTAAAACCCTCGAGGTTTCAAATGGCAGGTTTATTGTCAAGTACAATGTACTTTTCATTCTGAATGGACAAAAGCCTTTGAGCTTACCTGAATCTGCCTGGCTGTCCTCAGTGCTACCACATGTATTAGTGGAGGCCAATCTTTTCTCCAGAGGTGTAAGACAAGCATCCTGTAGGGCCGTCCCCCTGGACCACTAACACATGCCACTGATACAGGGAGGAGAGCTCTTCCTTTACAAGCATTGGGTGCATGGCCTCCATCCAGGGCTGCCTCAGATTTAGAAGCACCCAGAAAATGTAGAAAATAGATAACTGCCTAGTTCAGATTCTGAATTTCTTCGCACTGCACTCACAAACAGAGGTTGAACCTCACAGATGTGTTCATTCTTAGCAGCCATTCAATATTCAATATTGAATATGGCATGGGATGGCCACGAAGTATTTGCTCTGTGGTTTTCTATTGTTTGATATTCAAAGGATGTGGTAAGTGTTTAATGTCATAAATAGAAAAAGAATATAAACAGTGGATTTCAGAAAGGCTTTTTAAATCTTGCGGGTGCAGATCTCACAATGCAAGTATAGTTCCAGATTTCCTAACAAAATAAACATTTAGACTGTGGTCAGGTATAATCATAAGTTAAGGTTTTATAAATTTTTAAATGGAGAAGGCACCAGAGGCTCCTAAGATGGCCATTAATAATCATATTATGAGGCAGTTCTTCTGGGGCATTTTAAAGAACCATAGTTGGTCTTCCAAAGTGTCAAATGTCTTTCAGATGTGCTGGTGTTAATGAAACATATATTCATCAATCTTTAGAGTGGGAGGTTTTTACAGCTGCTTACCATTGCTACATATGCACATAAAAATCTCCTCTCTTCTTCTCAAATCACAGGCAAGGGGAAAAAAAGAAATATTTTTTTAACTAAAAAAAAGAGATATGTTAGCTTCTTTGACTTGAACTGCTCCAGCAAGTGATCTCAAAAAATTGCTGACCACCCTGTTCGCCACACTGGGTTTGTTTATGCCAAGACTTTAAGTACTAATGAAGGCACACAAATAGAAACCAGTTGAAGTTTTGTAAGATCTAGCTAACTCTGTTAGTTTTTGTAACAGAGATAAGAGCTTTTGGACTTCGGACATAAGAATGAAAGAAGTAAATAATGGTTAATATAAGAAAGGTCATACAGTTCTTATTTAATGGATTAATAAGAGCAACTAACCTTGTAGTGCATTAACATTTTAGAACTGAAATGTTTGTAAGCGAGTTAGTTTTACATGAAGTGTCCTTGTAAAGGTCAAAGTCAAACTGTATTTTAAAAGAAATTTTAAGCTTGAAAGCTTGTATTTTCTGACATTGTCTGTCCAGCAACACTAGGACTCGTCTAAATTTAATACTAGAAAAAATAAGTATGGTATGAGATACATAGTTGATTAATACAATTTGCAAGTGCATATCTAAATTGTACTGTGTAGTACTAATAGAAAATTATTCCAGAATTAGGGGAGGAGCTGTTTTATTTCATTTTATGTTATCTAATTTTTTATTGTATGTTTCCAAGTCATGGGTATTTTAAGTCAGGTGTATGATGGTTATGCCAACAGACCACAGGAATCTCTATGTTACATTAACAGTAGTGGCAATAATGCTGTTTTTAACATTCAAGCACACAACATGTCCTAAGTTAATTTTGGTCACTTCCATGTGCCTGTTCAGAAGGATAAACTAATTAAAAGAACTGGCTGTGTTTATTGAACAACCAAGACCTTGATACAGCTATGGCTTACAGACGCTTTTTATAGGCAGAGGGGAAACGATGCATGACCCAGATGGTAAATCAAAGACTGTTGTAAGGATTTGTCCTCAGAAGTTTGGTTTGAAAAAAGATATTTTAGAGGTAATGAGCATTGATGTAATGATTTTAGAGAGTGAGCATTGCAGGGAGAAAACCATGGATGTTGTTTGCTTTTTAAGCGATGGTTTAGGTTGGGTTTTTTCTGAACGCAGACTCATGGATGCAACTGTTTCAGGGTAAGGCTTTCCTCCTCAGAAATTTACATTGTCTTTTCTGTCTTTTCCTTTTGGTACGTATTTTAGTCTGTTGTTTGAGATTTTACCATTCAAGTCTTCACCTTGTTGGACAAGGTTCTTGTTTGCTTGGGCAGTTTCTGTGGACTCTTCGCAGCTGAGAAGTCTTTCAGAGGCGGCAATGACACGACTTTGTGTCTCATTCATCTCCCTTATCTCCTATGGGCTCTATGGGGTCAAGCTCTTGACTTTAAAGGATGTTTCCTCCCTGAGGCCCAGGAACAAAAATGTTGGTACTTTGCTTGCAAGTTTTTTGACTCTTCTATATCTGACTAGGAAAGAGGAGAACCCAGCAAAGAGTCTGCCATGAACAGAATGTGCATAAGAGTCTGCTTTTTCCTCCAAATATTTTCAGCTTTCTCTTTACTTACTTGAATTCTATTTTCTACAGAAATTATAATGTCTTGGGGGCAGAAGCTGTGCTTTATGTGGCTACAGTGACAGCAGAGAAAGCCAAGAATGAATTAGGACACTATTTGTTAAGTGAGTAGCTTGCTGACATTTAGTTTCAAGTCCTTTAATCACTTTCCCTCTTTTTTCCATAAGGCTAGTCCACAGTGGTGTATTAATAATGGTGGTTACTATTTAAATTGTTAATTATTTTTCTATATACTTATGATACTTGCATCTGCTGAGCTGCATGATTTAGCAGAAAAGTCTCCCTGTTATGTGTCTCAAGCAATCTATGACATCCTTGCCTAGCCCTTGAATGCCAGTACTAAAATCAGAACTAGAGAGCAACCAAGAGAAGACCAAATTGTAGGATTTGTGTAGGATAAGGAAAGCACCTGGATATGTTATTTAGCATTTAATTTTATATGACTGATGTGACAAGAGCCAACAAGCCGGCCAAGAGCTGATGATACCAGAATCTGTAAAAAAGCATAGGAAGGGAGTGTTTGAAGGAAATTACATTCTTAAGGAGTGGTCAAAGCAGATGAGGAGATAGACAAAAGCAAAAAAAAGCACAAGACAGCTCAGCATTCGTAACAGCCTAGGCCAGTTCATGGGCACACAGGATCATATGTTTATTGCTTAGTTTTTGCTGCTGGTGGCAATCCAAAGTTTTGAGCTCTTTAACTTTTGTTTAGGGGTATCACCAGTTTTGTAGGCTTCAGAATGAGGATTAGACTTTCCAAAGGTTTGGAAGGCGAGCTGATCATTTGCTTCACAGGCTTAGGGCTTTTGCTTGCCTTCTCAGAATTATTCTTCAATGTGTATGACAACACGTCAGACGAGGCGTCGAGATGCTTTAGAGAGAGGTGCACAGTCAGAGAATGGAGAGAGTCAAAAATGGTTGGGGAGCCCCATAACGAATAAAAGAATATCATAGGAAGCCTTGGAGAACAACCAGGTGGGGGAGGGGGATCAAGAGAGAATTCAGGTGTGTTCTTCAATGAATCCTACAAAAGTAGTTTAAAAGGGCTCCACTAAAGACTCAATCCACTTATTGAAAATAAGAATTTTTGGTAGCTTCAGATGACATCTCTTTGCAGGTAAGCTTGAAGAACCTGTTTTACCTGAACCACAGTTGGCACATAATGCTCATATAGCTATTTTATTAATTTATGGAAAGTTGTTTGGTGTTGAAAATCAACCAATTGAAAAGCAAGCTTGTCACAAAATTTCAAGGTGATGAAGATAATCATCATGTCTTAAAAGTGTTGGACTTGGGCAGATTCCCCAAACTATTAGAGAAATATCAAGACAGTTGTAGAACTCTTTCTCTTTGTTAGCTGGGAATTCTTTACAGCCCTTTCCCTCTCTACCCCTATGACAGTATATTTTACTCATTTTGGTTGTTTTAAGAAACACTGATTTATGGAAAGGAAATTTCTCAGGAAAAAGAAGAAGTCTAGGAAATTTTCTCAAGCCATTTGAGAGGACCATCCCAAAATGTAGGAAACCAGAGTTTAAATTCCAGCTTGAGCAGCCCAGTAGCATCTCAAAATCACACAACACCAACACACTTCAGAAAAAATCAGTGGAATAACGTCTACTGCCAATTTCATTGGATATGGCTGGAAGGAGGTGCAGGGAGGAAAGATCAGGTCTCATGGTAAGCTCAGTAACAAGCTTTCCCATAAAGTGCCGGCAGTGAAGAGATGAGATCCGGGCAGTTTTCAGAAAGGATCCCAATATCTGTTTTGTTTGAGAGTATTTTCTCACCAAGGCTTGCAGATACCTTTATGTAAATAGCTAAAGCCACATCTCAAAACCTAGTCTAATTCCAAATTGTTCCACATCCAGAGTGAAGGCATTGAACAATGTTGTCTCCTGGCATGTTTTGGATATGTGAACAATGCAGCACCTGGAATAAAACAGTGAGTTCGTGGGCATTCGTTTTTATATGGTCATATCTAATAGCAAGCAAAATATTTAGCAGAATTCCTCAATTGACAATTTGTTTATTGGGAGTGAAACTTGTAGGCGGGGGATCAGCAGTAGGTGGTAGATCAGCATCTGACATCTAAAAATTTTTTGTTAATGAGGTATAGGAATCTACACATTTTCCAATGCAGGGGGCTCACCAGTGAACATAGATCTGTGGCAAAAGGAATTTTCTTACAATTACCACCTCTCCCCTGCCCCAAAAAAACCACTGCTTTCGAAGGGCTGGTTCTGAAGATAGAGACAGACCTTACTGAGAGACACTTGTTCTTACCCACTGAATTCCCAGTGATCTTCCTTGGCAGATTCAGAGGACCACATTCCAGTGAGGTCCTCTGCAAAGCACTCAACATTGAAAATGTTTCAAACTTAACTAGAGTAGGGTTTTATCTTTCCAGTCTCATCTCAAAAATAACTTCAGCAACCCTGGCTTTTTTTCTATTTTATGATAAAACCTGCTGTTAGAGCCGCACAATTTTCCTGTTCTAAGCTTTGAAGATGGTAAGCATAGGCAAACAACCCAACCTATCTTTGAGTGTCCAGCTCATTCTTGTTTAGGTGCTTCTCTATGTTGTCTTCTTAGCCTCTCCTCTCCACCGATAGAATCAGTCTGGAGATGAAAGATTTTGCCATTTCATTTTTACATGCTTTGTGTTTCCAGATAATTAAACTGTCTTTTAAAATTAAATGTAACAGTACTACTGTTATAGAAATAAAATTGTGCTGCACTGGTGGTGTAAAAAAGTGGTCTTGGCTCTCACACAGCAAATGTTCAAATTAGTAGTATTAATGACAGCAACTGTTACAGGAAATCTACAAACAAAAAAGAGCCCAAACTAAACCAGAGAATAACATTTTTAAATCCAAATGCAATAGTAAGAGATAATTTCCAGTCCCTAGTGGGTTGAGGGGCGTGGGGCTGGTGGTGTTCATGCTGGGTTTTGGGCAAAAGGGACAACTGAATCCTGTAGCTATAGCAAAGATTAATTCCCTAGTTTTATTTTTAGAGCAGCAAATTTAATTTTCAGCATTGGGATCTGCCTTAAAAAGGGAACAGAAGCTCCTGCAGATAGGCACAGCTTTCTCATGTACTTTGCTTCATCCAAAGCATGAGAAGACGAAAATTACAAATGCTTTTGAAGGGTCTCAGTGGCTGCCCCATAATATCAAGGAAACAGCTTTGGTCCCTCTGCCATCAAAACCTCCCAGCCATGGGGTCTACAGCACTTGTGGTGCACTTGGGACCACGAGAAGGGTGTCTTTTGCTCTAAGGTCAGTATTATCTGCGCATTTTGAACAGAAAATTCAGATATTAGAAGATGATTCAGAAATATCAAATGAAGTTAAGATTACTACTGTGCTAGATCAAATTTCTAGTTATTTCTTCAATCAGCATTTATTGTATGAATATATCATAATAAAGATTTCAGAAATATGATGAAGCTGTACATTTGGAGTAAACAAAACACCTTTGTTTATTACAAATCTGTTTACTGAGCTCTGTCTGCATAGATATTTGTCAGTCAAATGTCTCTATATTCATTCTCTTTTTCTAATTGGGGAATGGAGGTGAGATGGCATTTATATCACGACTATTACGTGATTGACATATGTCTAAGTTGAAGAAGCAGCACAATACACATCCTTTGTAAAGAGAAAACAAACCAGAGAAAAAGTTGAGTCACATGAGGCTCTGCTTGTTCTTTTAAAGTTTAAAGAATATCGAGGGCAAAATCTGTGGCAGTACCAGTTGTGTTGAAAACCTAATTATGGGAAAACTCTATTCCTTATTTTGGATAAAATTTGTGCGCTTCTATACTGGCCTGCTGTTGTATGCAAATACATACACAGATCTGGAATATATAAGGTATATGCTTTCAGTCATTATTTACTGCTTTTAGCTTTAGCATTTTATTTAAAATTTCATTGCAAAAAGAAATTATCTTCCACAGTAAATGAATATCTGTATATAGATTCACAGAAAATGGCAAGGAAACACATATTTAATGCAAAAATCAAATACTGAATTTACAAAAAGGAGGTGCATTAATAAAATGTATCCAGCTTTTTTGCTCAGCATTGAAGGTCCATCTGGAGTCTGAGCCTTTTTGAAAATGTCCTATTTTGTACAAATAACCAACACAAGCCCACTCAAGACCATTTTTAAACTGGACTTCTATGAATAATACAGTAATTATAAAATGAAAGCTGTTTTTTTATTCAGTCAGCTTCTTAATTTCATTGAATTTTCTCAATTTTTAAAATATTGGTGTGTCTTTTAAATAATGAACCAAACAATTTCATATATGGAAGTGTTCTACAAATTTAGCAAATGCTAGAGATATAGATATTGCCACATATTCAGGTCCATAAATTTCAAACCGTTGCTTTGGTAGAAATGAACTGGTAGCAGGAGAAATTGCAGCAGGTTGTCAATGCCTGCTTAGTGTAAGAATAGCTTTATAATTACACGTTTTCTTCTATCCAGAAAAAGATGGCTTTGAATTATCCATTTTTTCCAGAGTGCTGTATATTTAAAAAGTATAGGAATTAAAACATGAAAACATACTGCCTTTTGAAGGAAATTAGCAGTAAAAATGAAGAAGAAAAACATTTCCCTTTTCCTGACTGGCTTGCAACTAATGTGGCTTTCTTGAAGTCGTACATGGCTGCAGCAAACGATAAATATTTGGGAAAAAGGAAGGGAAAAATGAAAGAGTAAGCTGGCCACATGAAGCAGCTGATGTAAAGATGGAGAGACATAGCCATAGAAACTAGTCACATAAATAGTCATGAAATGAAAAGTTTCAGTTTTGTATTGAAATAAAAAAAAACTACTTAGAGAAAGGCCAACAGGCCAGACTAAATAATCCTCGACTTAACGTCCAATTCTGAATCACATATTAGCTGCAGAGATTTTAATGTAAATATGCCATTACACTGTCATTACAGTGATCAGGCTGCATGGCTCACAGGTCACATCTCAGCCACTGTTAATTTTGCAGGCAAAAGCTTTTTTTCTCTTGAAATGTTAATAACTTTCTATTAGTTAATGTAGCGTGACTAAAATTCAGATTAGATATAATTCATTTTAATATCTGTGACTGGCTATCCCGATCATTTAGCAATGGTTTCCAGCTGAATACAAGATGCTAAATTGGACTCATTTGCATAGCCCTGTTAAAGCGATGCCATTCTCTAAATGTAGGCATCTTCAAATTAATTTAAAAGATTTTTTTTTTCTGGTTTTGCTACCAGGATAAAATCTTTTGCTAACAACTAATTGAAGTTACTACGAGCCTAAGACACATCCTTTTCCTTCTTCTCTCAGGAACAAATGACTAGTTAAGATCATTAACCAGTAAGAGGGAAAAAATCCACAGTGCTTTTGAGTGCTAAAATGGCCTAATTTGGAGCTGCAGACAGACCAACCACCACTATCTGTCAGCATTGAAATAAATACCCTTTGCCTTTTACTTAGCTACATTGCTGATGTCAAAAACTGAC
Source organism: Eulacestoma nigropectus (assembly GCA_013397775.1). Classification (NCBI taxonomy): domain Eukaryota; kingdom Metazoa; phylum Chordata; class Aves; order Passeriformes; genus Eulacestoma; species Eulacestoma nigropectus. Next base: position 1,503,626 of record VZTE01001195.1, read on the forward strand.
ACTGGACTGACGTTGATCACCAAATCTATTGGGTTTATTTAAAGATCTGCTACAAAACATATGTTCATTTAAGGCACAGTTGAGCTAAACTAGGTAGCTCTCACTGGTCTTCCTAACTTAAGAGTTCCGTGCACCAGAAAATGTGGGTTGTTATTAATCACTAATATTCTTCCCTTAATATGCACATATAACACTATTTAATGGTAGTGGGAGATACGTTAGCTGCACAAGGCGAGAATGGCGCTCCAACTTATCAAACCCTATCTTTTAACTCATTTCAATAAACACCTGTGTGGGTTTTTTCCATGACAATGGCCTGATGTAATCTTGAAGTAGTATGATCACAACTCTTTTTCTTTTAAATTAAATGCAAATAAATAAATGAGTCTATTACTTATATTGTATTAGTCAGTATGAATCACAAATTTGGCATGCTATGTATTCCTGCATCCAACTGAGAGTAATGCCTCTTGAATACTAATTAGACACTCACATATACAAGGACATAAACCAAGTCTGGTTTTTTTATTATTTGAATTACCTCAGCACCTAAAAGCTCTTGCAGCCAAGGCAGGAGCCCCATCACACCCGTGTGTGTACAAACACATGCAGTCATACGCTGAGGAGAATCAAGATAACTTGAAAACTTTCTCCTCATTTACATACATGTAGCCAAGAACAAGGTCAGAAACAAATAGAATAATGAAAGTGTCATGGACTGACACTGCATCAGGAATTTACCAATCTCTAATTTAAAATACTGGAGGAATGTAGAAGAAATAGTCTAGAGTGAAAATAGGGGCTAATATGCTTTCATGTTTCTTTACAGCTCTGAAGTGTTTGATGCCTTTGCTACACAGAGCAAAAGACTCCTTGGTTGCTGCTAAGATCCTGAGATTGTGTAGCTCTGTGGAATTGTCACCTACCTATTTGTCAAAAATCTTCTACAGCTCAAAAAAAATTTATGTGTAAAAATAATGAAGCGAGTATTTTAGATAACACATTAATTCACCTATAGGGCAGATCATTATTGCTATTGTTTTCCTATTGTTGTTAAAAGCACAGCAGCTATTTATTTCAGAATGTAGATACAAAATATGAGAAATTATGATCTCTCTGTCAGTCTTGGAGCCTGATGTCTCTGGGAGAAAAGAGTGCAGTCTCAGTGTGAGGCCCCACCTGAGTACCAGGTATACCAAAATTGTAGATACAGTAGGGAACTGATATGTGATAGTGTCAAATCTGTTGATTTGCTATCTTTATATACATATTTTTATACATGTAAAATCTCTTTACCTTTCTCTCAGCAGCGAGCTTGTTCAGATAATGTAAATGGGGTTTTCTCTATCTGTCTCCTCTACTTTCACTTAAAAACTGCAGCGTGTTCTGGAATGCTTTGGCTTCTCAAGTTGTAAATGACTACCAGCACTTTCACTGGGAGTCTTTTCTGATCTCCAGCTCAGTTTCCTTCTGTTATCTGGTCATAAAAATTACCCATCAAGCTCATGAAAATAGTTATGTGCAGGAATGTTGGACAGATGTGCTTTTGCAATTAAAATGAATTTGCACCGTTTTACATGGGAATGAAACTTTCATATAAAGGATTAATAGGAAAAATGTATAATTTTAATAATTAACCAACCACTTAACCAGCCTTGGTTCTGGGGTTTCTTTTTTTACTTCTCCCGTAAAAATCAGGCAGTTTTTTGTTTGTTTGCTTTTTAGGAGGAACATTTACAATCATAGATAGAATATTAACAAACATAAATTGGCTTCTGCTGGAGTAAATATTAAGCTTTATGTCAATGATGACTACTATTGCAATAGCAGAAGTAAGGAATCTTAAATAAACACGTTTTGGTATTCATTTCAGAGGTAAGGTAAGGTAAAACTGAGACCTGAATATGCCAAACTTTGAGAAAGTTTAGAACTTTGTTGATAATCTAGAAGGATTCAAGTGATTGTTGACACTCTGGCCTTTTGAGAATAGTTAGTTTTGAATTGACAATACTGTTTTCAGATGTCTTCCTAACTTAATTGTTCCATATAACTTGTTTCTATTGTTACAACTTTGAGAGAAAGAAGGTATTGTAGTGAGCAGAAATGAACAAAAAGGCTATCAGATCTATGAAAACAGATAAACCAAAATCAACAATATTCCTTTCTGAAGCTGTTGGGCAGCCAGCAATAGCACAGAGGATAACATGCCTATTAGCCGTACTCCTCCAACTTGAGGTTTTCCAGGATTATGCTGGTTCTGGTCTGTTTCTCTGTCTCTCCAGAACTGTGGCAGGTAGGATTACTGCTAAGAAAGCCCAGATGAGCCTCATGTTGGATGGGGAGAAGAAGGCTACTTCTAAATACTTTAATTGCTTCACTTTGGCTGGGAGTAAAAGGCTCACAAATGGCATTTCTTATCAGCTACCACAGCCTCAAAGCACGTGAATCTGTTTTACCTTGTCAGTGAGCGAAAGGGCTTATGCACAACCCAATTTTACATTGACTAAGTCCATTGTTCTGTTCCAATGTTGCCATTTCTATTTTTCTCTGAGGTTATACAATTTCAAATTTATTTTGTATATATTTGATCTCTTCTATTTTTCATAGACAAGCCAGATGATTTGTCAGCAATTCACTAGGAAGAAGGAAGGTAACAGTAACTGCTCTCTGGGGTGGGCTGTGATAAGAAGCAAGGGTTGGATTAAATTCTGCAGTGATTGACCCCAGAAAGTTCAGCCTCTTGCTTCAAGACCATTTCTTTTACACAGTCAAAAACACACCACCCTTTCAAAACAGCAGAAAAATGCAGAGCTTTTTATTGTGTTTGTGTACTCATGCCAGGTATTTCCATATAGGAAATGCTTTGGGGCACAGGTGTCTTGGTTGACTGGTTGGTTTTCATAATAAGGAAAGTGAAACAAAACCATGTAAATTAGCCAGCCAGTTAAAACTATGTCTGTATAGCACAAATAGCTCCAAATATTCAGAAAGAACTTTTATTGGTCGCTTCACTTAAAAATAATGTGTGAGGCAATCATAACTAGTTTATGGATATTTTGTTAATAGGAGAAACTAAATTCAGCAGATAAATTAAGCATTACAAATTATTCCCCCAGGATCCAATTCAGATGCTATTATGTTGCGAAATTCCGGACCGTGTTTAAATCTTTGTTTGGCTGATCATGGGACAGACACATAACAAAGCACTGTGTGTAAGCACGTTTCCTAGAGCTTTGCCGGTGTAAGCCCCATGGTTAGCAGCTGCTCTTTCATGTTGTGTTTCCAGCCAGCCTGACACAACTTACTTTTCCTCAAAAAGGTGGCTTCTTTCATAATGCATAAGGCATAAAGACTTTTGTGGCTCTCTTCTGGACTCAAGAGGGAGATTATTCCAGCTGCCTATATCTAAAGTCTGTGCTCAAGTGCAGAGGTCAGAAAATTCTCCAGCCAAGAGCTAATACAGCTTGTTGTGCCTTCTGAGATTTCTGGTTTAGGAATACACTTCTTGCAATGTGACTGTGTGGCCATAGAAAGAAATAGGCCTTTTCTACCACATTTGAAAAATAGCATCCTTTGTCTAGCTCCTAAATTGTAACAGGAATATATAGTTAAGTGCTCAGCTTGTCCTTTTTTTCTAGATCTATATCCTGTAGGGCATTGAACTGAAGTTACTTGTGTCTCAGATCAAAGTCACTTCACTTAGAAACTCAGGTTGAGCTTGAAGGCACAGTCTCTTAAGTGAAGGTCAATGGTTTATCCATTATAGCACCCAACCTCAAATTATTTTTGCAATTAGTAATATTTATATCTGTTTTTATAGTGTAAAAGAATAAAGAAAGGATAGTCAGCATTTTCAAGAAATACAAGTTAAAGGTGTCATATCATTTAAAATGATATATCATGTTTGAAAGGAAACTTAAAAGCTGGCATATGCAATCTAAAATTAAATACAGATTTTGAATTTCAGGCTGTGAAGCTAAAAAGATCAAAGGAAACTCTTTACAGTTCTTCAGAATTTGGTATTATACTTCCCGGGAGGTCATTTACTCCCATAATTTAGTCTGACTTATTTTGGCTTCAGTTCCATTAAAAGTATGTAGGAAAGAGTGGGCCTCTTTTTACTTTAATTTTTAACTGCAACCTGTCAGTTAAAGGAGAAAAAAAAAAAAGAGGAAAAAAAGAGTGTCTGGAAGAGGATGATCTACAGAAGTACTAATAGCTTTCAAATCTTTTGACTTTTTGAGCCTCATATGGCTAGAAACTTATCTGGAAAGATTGTATTTTAACCCTTTTGGCTGTTCTTGGACATAATGTGTGCTTTTATTGAAAGGGAACTTATTCACTGCCCTTGAACATATTCTGCCATTTCCACAATAACATCTCCCTTGACAGCAATACCTTGACTTGTTGGACAAAGTAATAGAAGGACCCAAAGTTTAAGGTTCCTAAAGGCAAACATCAAAAGTACACCTTTGTTAAGCCAGACGGGTATCCAGAAGTTTACCTACTGTCTAGAGAAACCCCAAAATGAGCAGGATACCTGCTGGGATGTGAAGGCAGTGCTGATAGGGCTGAACAGACTAAAACAGAGTTTCATTTCACTGCATTTTGAGAGCAAGAAAAGCAAGAGTAGTTTGAAAAAGATGAGAAAAATTTGAAATAGCTTTTGCCTTTCAGAAAAGATGTGGTATAGTCCTGAGGTCGCTATTTATTTTACTATACCAGTTTCACAAACAAGACCTCAAAAAATAAGATATAAGAGACATAGGTACTTTATCTTCTACGAACACATTAAGACCGCCTAGTGGAAGCAGTAGAGGTGGTAACAAGATTCTCTATGCTGAAATAGGAAGTCATCTTCCCCCCTTAGTACCATCCCTTTTCCACTGAGGAATGTAAAGAGGCAGGACAACAGCTGGATTTTCCTTCTGCAGGAGTTTGGCCTTGGCCAGGCTTAAGGCTGGGGAACGAGGCAGTGGGATCCAGGCTGTGAAAGGGTTTTCCCTCTGCTTGACTTTCAGGCTTTCCACTGGTCCTGAAGACAGTCCCAGCAAAACCGCCCAAAAGCTGTATAATCTCATTATTTTGTTGTATTGTAGGATGTATTTGCAGAAGGATTCATGGAGAAAATTCTGTCTTAGGAGTTGTGTTCAATCATGCAATGTGTTTGTATATATGTATATATATACATAGTTTTGCTTCTTCTTTTTTTGACCACGATTTCACTATTTTGTCATCTTACACCGCAGCAGCTGTTTTGTACCTGGTCCAGTGGGATGCACGCATTGATTGGTGACTCTTTTATTCACCCCTTCTCTCCTTGTTGGTTTTCATTTACCTTCTAAATTGTTACAACTAGAAGGTTTTGAGTGTATTTTTTTTTTCCATCTGTGTAATGCAATATGGCAAATAAAACTACAAAAAAAAGTAGTCTTGGACCATAAAGAATATGATAGACTAGTCTTGTCTCTGGCACTTGGGAAATCTGGGGCTCTTGCTGTTCCATTAGAATAGACTAATGATGGTCTAGTGTATACTAATAATTTCCCAGCAAGATACGTGCTTGAAAATATTTTCCCATATGATTAATGCTTCTGAAAAATAGCTGTTTCCTTCTGACAGAACCAAATGGATTAGAAATGTTACAAATGCTTTTTTTTTGCAGTAAAAGGAGTAGTGGCAGCAAAGAGGTTAATTCTCCTCTTTTCATGAAGGTATCTTCTTAGAAGAGAAGTGATTAAAGGAGGGTTTTTTTGGCAAAAAGTGTTTTTCTAATCTTGTTGAAGTGCCTAAAATGTGTTTGAAGAGGCAGATAAAAGCATGGACTTCTTATTTAATGAGTTACCAGTTATATGTACCAGTGTTTATTTTGCTTCTGTCATTGAAACATATTTTCTTAAAATGTTTTTTCCTTCACCACAGTCAATAGGTAATAATGATGCAATTTATTTAGAATGAATTTCAGCATTAAGTACAAATGAATAGCTCTCTCCCAAACTTGTACGACCGCACAGACCAAGCTAGAAATAAACTCTCAATTTTAAAGAATTCTGAGCATTCAGAACATTCTGACAAAATCAGAATTTGAGTTGCAATTTCCCAGCAAGCTACCTATTAGACTGAGGGTATCCAGAAAAAATCAATCTATTCCTGCCAACTGCAGTGGCCAAAATGATTATACATTTTATGCATATAATAATGCCAGAAAACTGATTCCAGAAGTCTTCTTTTGTCCTCTCCTCTCCTCTCCTCTCCTCTCCTCTCCTCTCC
>VZTE01001195.1:1511591-1602528 GCA_013397775.1 Eulacestoma nigropectus
TTTTTACTTCTTTTTTAAGTATTCTTCTGTGGGAAAAGAGAAATCAGGTTTAGCTGAATATGTCCTCACTATGCCAGCTTCCAGTATTTTTCTCTGTTGGGCAATGGCACCAGTCAGCTGTGGCATTGCTTCCTATTTGTCTCTGGTAGGGTGCATGAAAGGCTGCTGAAATGCCAGATGAAATGACTTATGTACATGGATAGATTTTGTGAGATCAGACTCTATATGTGCTAAGGCTTCTTCTCTTCCTGTGTAAACCCACGATTAACTAACATTACTGCACAGTTACACAGAAACAGTGCTTTCACAAGGCCAGTGCTTTGCCCTCGTGTGCTGCTTTCTGTCAGTCATGCCTCAATGTGGAATCTTTTACTCAGCTTTAGGAGTACCTGGAATATAACTCTGTCATCCCTAGCAATTCCTCTCTGCTTTGTACTATTGACTTTCTTTTCAAGCATCTCTGATAACTGACTTTTCCTCTCTTCTCACTTTTTCGTTCTTCATTAAAACATTCTTTATAATCCTTTATTTTCAGACTTAAAAACAGCTTTTTTTTTTTCTCTCCTTCTGGATTTTTTCCTTTTAAACTTTTGCTTACCTTGGGATAAGCAAATAGATCTTAACTTATGGGTTGTCTCTTCACAACATTGGATCTCCTTCTTTGCTCTTCTAATTGCTACCAAAAACTGTTTAAATAATAGTAATATCTTTTTAAAAAATATTTTGTTGTATTTTGGAATTCCATGTGGATGATTTCCCACAGAAATTACAAGCAAATAATAGTGATATTGAGATTGCAACATTATGCTAGGAGAGTGACATAATTTAAGCCAATCAATAAGGGTTAATGAAAGCTAGATCTCATCAGAATAACTTGATATCTTTTGATGAAAACCTTAGGATGTTATACATATATAGGGAGAAATTATATTTTTTATGTGCAGTGTTCTGATTTGATTTCACCCAACATTTTATTACAAAACGTGAATATTACAAAATCAATATACAGTACTTATTAAATTGGTTAAACATGATGCTTGTCTCCAAATGTAGTGGGAAATGCTGGATCACCCACTGAGAATGAACACTTCTAGTGTGTTGTTAATCTTACTATATCTGATATCTTAATTCATGACGTGGAAGAAAAGAGTCACAATAAGTTGTAGAAAACAGTGAGGCTGTGAATAGAGCATATAAATAAAAGATGAAGGAATAACGAAAACTGTTATGGGGTACTTTGGTCACAATTAAGTTGGGCACAATCAAACTGTGCATTTCAATGAAGGTAAGACCATATACTGAGGAAAAACAAAGTGGGGGTGGCACTTAAAGGATATCACACATCATAGAAAACAATTCACTGAAAGGACTGGCAGTAAAGAATGGTTCTGTGTAAAATTTCTGTGTGACCATGAAACCAAAATGTCCTGTCTTAACCAGGTGAGAAAAAAAGGACTATAAGTAGGAATGTCTTTTGCTTCTATGGTGAGCAATGATGTATCCTGAAATACCATGCATTATTCCAGAAACCATACTTGCAGAGATGTAGAACGATAAAAGAGGAGTCTGAGAAGAGACAGGAGGCTGATTTAAGGCCAAATAATCTGCTGTCTGTTGAGAAACCTGGAGACCAGTCCCTGTCAATTTGTCAAACTAAAATTTAAGGGCTCATTTATTTGCACTCTATAAGCATGTATACAAAAAGAGAAATGTGATAAAACGTGCCTCCTCATTCCAATTAATTAAAACTAACAATATTTTGTGAATCCAAAGGACCTCGTAAAGTCTTGTTTGAAAAAATGTATAAATTTGCCCTGGTGAGGATTGTTAATCATTGGAAAAATTTATGCAGAACAGTGGTAATTTCTACATCACTGAAAATTTAAGTGTTAGAGCTGAATGTTTTCTTCTGAGAGAAAGGCAAAACTGAATTCGAAGAACTCCTGTGGTATACAGGAGGTCAGACAAGATGTTTAGATGTTCCCTTCTCTTTTCACAGTCTATGAATCTAAGCAGGTACTAGCTCAGAGAATTTATCATCTTGTCTTCTATGGGATTACTCATATACTTTGAGTTGAACAGGTGTTTAAGTGCTTTGCTGGATCAAGGCCAAACTGAGCTGGTACTGTGCCATTTCAGTGCCCCTTTTGCAGCTGTGGCAAAACAGGACTTGAGGCTGGTGTGGTACCAGTGGTCACACTGGTCCAAGTAATTGGCTTAGAAAATGATTCCAATTAAATGGTGCAACCAGGACTAATTTTGAAAGGAAGGGAATACTGGACTGAATGTGGAACTCCTAATACATGAAAATTACTGCTGTGTGGCTCAAGTGATGCATTGAAGGGGTTTTTGGAGTCCTATCACAATATTAATCTGGCATATTGCTATAAATACATCAGTTTTGCAGGGACATGCTACTCCAAGGTAGGAATTATCTTCAAATAAACATTATACACAGTAGAAGACTGTTCTAATCACTTTCTTAACTGGTGCAGCTGCTCTAGTATCACACAGTTGTGTAGGCAAGCTCTTAGGAATCTTCATTAGTGATTGTGGCTTTCTTCCGTTTCTTAGCTTTCTCAATCTCTACCCTATGTAATAACTAAATTAATGATCTCATTTATGTCCAGAGATATAGGATTATGTCTGGGCAAATAATGCCTGAGCACTTTTCACAATTGATGTATAGCAGATCAAAACTAAGTTATGAAAAGAAGAGCTGTATGGAAAGGATCTACTAAAAGACTTATAATCTTACCAAGTTATTGGTTTTTTATTTGACAACTTTTTTGCTGCTTCTCTCTTTATGCTCACAATTGCTACTGCCCAAAAAACACTTTCTTTTTCTTATATCTCCCCAGATTTCTCCATCTATCTATTTCTGTTTGGACAATATGCTGATGGAGAAGATCTGGTTCCCATGTCCTGCAACTTTTGTACTACAGCTTGATGTTCACTATGGCTAGACTCCCAAAATACAGTGTACATATATTGGTACGCAAGATACATCAAAGTGGTATGCTAGTACCGCATGAGGAACTAAATAACTTCTCCTCCTGCTGTCACTATTTCTATTGACAGTAGTAGCTAATTTAAATATGTTTGGAAATCACATTTGGAACTGTTACAGTTCCAACTTTTCCCAACTTTCTCAAAATACGTTTGGGAAGTGCTGGTTCTATTCAAAATGCAGGTTTAAAATGCTGTAAGGTATGGCTTATAGCCAAAATGCTGATATGAAATGCTTACACAAACACCATGGAACTGCTCAATACTCAGGAAACCCCCAGCCAACAGGGTCGGGTCACATTCTCTGTCTGCTGTTGCTCCAGGTGAAGTAGGGGAGCTAGAAATGTACAGTCCAGAAAGTCTCCTAAGTGAGTGAATATTTGGGGAACATTTATGCTATTTTCTACAAAAGGTGCCTCGTGTGCAGCCAATCTCAGCACACACAGGGTGTTCTGGTGTAGAGAAAGCTTGTCTAACAGACACCATGCTCTAACAACGCTGCCTTTCTAAAACTCCTTGGGGGAGCAGAGGGAGCCAGCTTGTCTCAGTGCAGTCTGGTCCAGCGTCACCTCAGGCACAAGGCTCAGAGCTGAAAGGCCAGAAGCACCTCTGCCTCCTTAAAGTGCCCATCTCTTTCAAAGTCATGTCAAGCACAGCTTTACAGGACACAGAGGGACTGATTTTAAAACTGGCATATGTTCTTATGCATATCCTACTCCAAAGAAGAGGACTATAAAATCTTTGGATTTTGTTGTTTGTATTTAAAAGCCCTCAAGCATCTTCCTTGATAGGTCTGTATGTACACTGCAATTATGCATGCATACATTAAGCACTAAATGAAAACAAAAGGCATTTAACGTTAATTACTCTAGAAAGTCACCATATTGTGATCACACACAGCACCACTATTGCTGCCCAGCTAGATATTCCACTTTCATGCAAACAACATAACCAAATTGAATTACATAAAAAGAAGCTACATACTGACTCACAGCAGTATGTTTTGACAAAACACTTTGTCTACTTAAATGATTTCAGAAGCTGTAGTCAAAAGCCTTGACTGCAAATAATGGGTTCATAAAACCTATCTTTAAAATTTTACCTGACAGTAATGCTGTGCAAATATCTGCACTTCTAGTTCACCTTCTCCACTTGTTTACATCAGGATTTTAATAGAGTGGCTGTCACAGAACAACAGCTAAAGGCCACTGTTTGATAAGTTACTGTAAAAATAGACTGCTTAAAATGAGAATTTCCTCCTAAATTCAGTCATCACAAAAAGGTGGTGGGTAGGAAAACATTGAAGGGAGACAATTTCTAGGAGGACTGCAATAAAGACTTTTCAAGTTCAGTGACATTCTAACCTGCAATGACTTTGTAGGAAACTACACTTCCCATCTGTCTTCAGTTTTAGTGAGAAATGACAAAAATAAAAGGAAAACAGGAAAAGTCAGGAGAGAAAGACTGATAGATAGATAGATAGATAGATAGATAGATAGATAGATAGATAGATAGATGATAGACTAGATAGATCGATCGATCGATCTTTTTTTGGATTAGCTCACTTAGCATCCATGCATAATATTTGAAGAAAAAGTTGACTAGATCTCCTTTATCACCTGAAGAAAGAATTTAAACATCCAGAGAAGTCTCAAAGTTTACCTGTGGAGCAAAGAACTAACCAAAGGTATTCTGTCAGACAGTGCTCTAACATTCAGCTGCTAGCTTTCCCCACATAGAATGTCTCTGCAGAAGGTGACTGGATGCTGATGGCTCTACATGACCTCCAGGCACACCCAAGGCCCCCCTCACAAGGAGCCACCCTCCACAGCAGCACGTCTCTACTGAATTGCTCTCAGCACACAAGGTATGAGATGTGGGGAGGGAGTGTGCTTTAGCCACTCCTTTTCCAAGGAGAAGACATGATTTGGAGGGAGGTTTACTTTGCTCCAGCAAGAGGAGTCCAAAATCACAGATGAGCTCTTCTGTCATGTGGCAGAATTCTCAAAAAGGGAGTGGCTTCTTATAATCTCAAATAGCTGATTAAATGCATAGCTGAATCACTTCTGAATTCTGTATCATTGAGCAAGATTTCCATGGAGCTACTTGTAAAAGAGAATTTCAGAGCCAGAAAGGAGAAGAGAGAGATGCAGAATGGCTTAATCTATATGGTTGGCTTCAATCTAATCTTATTTTCTGCCATCTCTGTTGGAGATCTTCAGTCTCAGTAAATTTTGGCATAGTCGAAAACCTTGGAAACATAGTAGATAATATTGGTATGTTAAATATATACACCATGCTTCCCTGCATCACACAAAATCCAGAGATATTTACAACTACTTGGTAGCTCTGAAATATAAAGTAGCTATATAGTGTGGCAGCCTGCCTTTTTTGAGTTTGGTTTGGCTTTATGGGTTTCTTAATTGTGGGGGTCTTTTTAGTATGCCCTGATTTCCTGCAGTGAAATTTTTAAAACAAAACTTCCAGTTTGGATGATCTTGTGCCTGATACAGCTTGAGGAAGAAACACAATATCAGAGCTGTAGTCTGTGAGAGCAGTTAGGAGACTGCTAAAGCCCATTCTGACAACCTCTACCTGTGTTTACCCGTGTTTCTCTGACTATGCCATATTACGTAAGAATTCCTTTTCTACTCATTCAGGGCTCATTTTATGAATCATTCATATTCATCCATTGATCAAAATACCTCTTCCAGATGAGAGAGCTGGGCTTACCCTCAGGTCTAATACAGCAAATGTCCCGTATGGCTCTCCAGAGCTACAACATTAATAGCCGGAACAGCAGGACTTCACTGCAAGTCTCTGGAGTTCCCACTGAATCAGAGCCTTAATGAGCGCATAGAAATCCAAGACAGAGCATAGCACTCCCTAAACAAAAAAAACCTGTTGACCTGGAGCCTGCGAAGGTGGGACTATGGAGGAAGAAAACAAAATACTTTCAATTCTGCTAAATTGTTTGGAAAAATATTTGTTATTATTTAATGAAGAGTGAATTTTATTATATTATGGGACTTCAACATGCAGAGGAGGTTATGAAGTAGATTTAGTGGGACTGAGGTCACTAAAATTAGACAAATATGCATTGTTAGCTTGAATAAGTCAGTATATGACACTACAAAGGCTTTAAATATTTATTTACACCCAAACCAATAATAATAGCTTCATAGCTCTATGTTTTTTCCTTCCCTACTTATGTTTTCTGTGAACCCATGCAGTCATTGCAGGGGATTGGACCCACACCCAGGGCTTTGGGCAGTACTGACCTTGCAATGCAAGAAGAACAGAACTGGTTTGAGCATCTGTGGAACCCCTCTGCGCACTGGAGTCCCTAAAGCTACGAGCCCCTTCCTCTCTCCTCTTGCCTCTGCAGGCTGCAGAATGCCCGTGTCAAGGAGACAGGCACCTGTGTTCACCATTCTCTCTTTACCTTATTGATACCTAATGTTAACAGCACAAAATAGCACCACTTCTTTCATTCTAAGAAATGCTGAAGATATGCATTAGATGCTGTGCTTAGATCATGCCCTCAAATTCCTTTCTGGACAATGTTAGAATGCCTATAAATTGTCAGCACAGTTATTATTAAATAATTTGTACCTGTGCAATGACTTCCATCAAAGACAGTAAAATATTTTGGTGTTAAGAGAACACTGAATGTTTTCTGAAGAAAGAAGTATTTCTGGCCAGGTTCTATCTCCTATGGGGAGATATTGCTGCCATTTGGTTTCCTCTTGTCTTGCTTCATTCAATTCCCAGTCACACTTTTTTGTCTTTTATTATTATGATTAATTCTTTTATCACAGTAAAAACACAGTAAAAAGTCTGGATTATTTTTGAGGCACTCTCTCTTCTACCCACTGCTTTTAATATTCCAGAGTAAAAGAGTGTAACTTTTGCTCATTTGCTGAATGCAAGCCATCTTTATGGGAAATGGGATCTTAGGTATAGATCTGAAATATAGATCTGATTTTTCTTTTTCCTTTTTCTTTTTTTTTTTTTTTTTTTTTTTTTTTTTTCTCCTAAAAGTGCTTTTTTAAAAAGAAGGATGACAAAGTACATTCATACTCAAAGATTCTGAGAAATTGACTCATCTTATAACCTATAGGAAGAGATTTAAGGGTATGGCCCCAAAACCTGTTCTCTGACCATCAGTCAAAAGCTCTGCTTCTTATGGTGATTTGTTTTTAAACCAACAGTACCTGAGAGATGTGTAAGGAAAATTAAGATTGCATATTGATGGAAAAAATGTAAAATACTCTGAAATATAGGAGATAGGGTGATGGAGACTGACCCCAGTCACCTATTATTTGTGTAATTTTAATTACTCTCCCTTTAATTTAAGCAGCTGACACACACTTTCAGTGGTGTTCAGAAAGTTAATAGGGCAGCTGAGTAAGGATTTTAAGGTCATATTCTTGTCCTTTGGTGCTTATTTTATTTATTAGTTGCTGCATTAATATTCTTATGATTACAGAAATTATCATTTATGTATATAGTGCATCTTACAATAGTATACAATGATGAATATTGTAATATCTATCTCTTAATATGTCTTCTCATCCTTGATTCTTTAGCACATAACTCACAAAAATACAACAACATTTAGATCAAGCTGCTTCTTTCCTTACATTATTTCTTAACTATGGTATGTAGTCATCAGTTTGCTGACAACAATTTTCCTGGATGTCACTCTTTCTTTGATTCCATCTCTCCTGACTCAAATTAAAATATTGACATAAATAATTTTGCATGGGCAGTGGAAAATTCAAAGAGGTATTTAAAGTAGAGGAGCTTTTACATTTATAGCTTCTATATACATGCATTTGTCCGTGGTTTCCAGGTACATAAACAGTAATTTAAGCAAAATTAGTGTGTTGTTTCATCCATGCCTTGCATGTACATAAATGATGACACTTACCTGCAGTTAATTTTTTTAACTCAAAACAACATGATTTGCCTTACAAAACTAGAGGGAATCTGATGGTTCTGGGCCTTTTTATCTTTATAGGCAGATGGAATGGGGATTATTAGACTACCAATGTACACAGAGTAATCTACTCATTTCTATAAATTCCTCACCCATTTATCTGCTCCCTCCTTTACACAGAAGGGAGCTTCTTGGTCAGCAAGAAAGGACAGAACAAAATGGATCATGGAATTGGCTGGGGACCTAGCTGCAAGTCACAGCAATGGCTTTCAAAAATAAAGGCAGGCAAGGAAAGCATCTGCCAAGCACTTGGTTGTCAAGCTGGAGATGGTGGCGTTTTTCACTCAGGAAGAAATGATGGTGGTGTGGAGACACTGAGGGTCTGGGGCAGCTCTGGTGAGCCCATTGCAGCAGGGACAGAGGGAGCTGCGTAAGTAATTTTTCTTATGCTGACATCTCTGCACATTTCTGCCCCTCCAGACAGATCTTGCTTACCCACTGCTTGGCCAGGCGTGCAACCTTCAAAGGGGAGCTCCCTGCTCCCAGGCAGAGATGTGCCCCCACACAACGCCAGGCCTCTCACGGTGAGGTTGGTGATCACAGTATAAGGCAATGGGCACGCTAATATAATGGGTCAGAAAAATTTAAGCTAGACTCGTGACTGTTAAAGTATTTCTTGTAATTCTTTGTGAGTTTTCATGAATACTGGGGTTTTTTTACTGAATAGGCACAAATCACTGCTTTTCTGTTCAAGAGGTTATCTTATGATGGACCTTGCAAAACCTTGTAGGTTTTATAAACAACAGTACATATGTGATGCAGTGACACACGTCAGTAAGTATTCTCTGTTTTAAATTCATTGCAGTGAATCGAGCTCATAATGTTAACAAATCTTTTTCATATCCTCCTGAAATGTCTATTCGACTTAAACAGCAAGGTTTAGACATTGAGCAATGGCTAATGAGATCATGGTCACCATTTGGATCTGAAGAGTTATTGAGATATGAGAGGAGTATGTTTTCCTGTTGTCAATAAATGTTGTAAATCCTAAATCAGACAACACTGCAGTAATATCAAGACCTAGAAATCTAAATGTGGCATAAAAAATTAAAGAGCAGGAAAGGGACAAACTACTAAGAGTCAGAACTATTTAGTACTTCACAGAATGTGCATGTGTGGTCAAGGCAAATTTCAAATATGATGTATTGCCATCCTTCTATATTTACTTCCACAACTGAGTGAAAATTCAATCTTTAGTCCATCATACAGATAGGCCTGTGGAAACCCTCATCATTTTAATCCCAACATGCTAATGCCTCCTGTGTGAATATAGATTTCTCAATTAAACTGAAGTCATTTGATCAAAGAACAAGTCTCACAGGTGCAAGTAAAGGTTTCAGTAACAGCCTCCGCTATTCATTGCTGGAGAAGTGTTTTCCACTGAATGGTGCATGGCTGAGACTTAGAACTGTACATGACTTTGGACTCAGAAGCATTCAAAAATGCGCATTTCAGTGGGAAAGCCATGAAAAAGTCCACAACTTGGCTATGCTATTGAGAATGCATCTCTAGATCCCATAGAGTTAAATTTCCGAGGTCCCCTTGGAGCTAGCACAGTGATATGAACCTCTGATGCTTTTTCTGGATCTCCTTTGATGTAGACCTGTGCCAATTTCTTTCTAAGAAGTCTCCAGACCCACAGACTATTTTAAGGGATAGGAAAAAAATGTGAGTCTCCAGCCAAAGAACAGGAATCATAAGTTACCGCCCGTTAATACAACCCATGTAGCCTTATCTACTTACAGCATTTTATATTTTTAACTACTGGATATTTGTAAAAAGTCACCATCTCTATTGGCATTTGACAAAGGACACAGTTAAATAGACCTGGCATTTTCTTGTTCATGTTGTTGAGCTACTTGAATTAAGGTTCAGCCACCATATGATACCATGCATTTTATGGATTGAAAAAAGACCTAATTTCCATGTAGACAACAAGAAATCTAGCATTTCTTCCCGAGAAGTTTGACTTCATTCTTTTTTGTAATTAAAAAAATATTTTTGCTAACTCTTCAGTGATGACCTTAATTTTAGTGCTTTGCCTCACACAGGTATATGCCTTGCTTGCATGTCTTCACAGATGCACTTTACACGAGAATTTTATTTTAATTACATTTTTCTCTAAATTGTACCACATAATTTACTCACTTTCTTTAGTTTGTTCATTTTTAGGCCATAAATATTATTAACCCATGGAGATTTGTTTCTGCTTCCTCTAGTTAATTAAACACACCATTGGATTTATCTTGTGCTATCGCCAGGAGGGCACAACAAGTGAAATACTGTATCAGTAGATGGTTCATTCATTAGCATAAAATAATCAGTGCTTTTGAATACCTGCATTTCAGTGTCTCAGGTTTGGGTTTTTTGTGATTGCATCTAGGAAGCAACAGCATCAGTAAAGGGATAAAAAAGAGAGAGAGTAAGAAAAGAAAGAGAGATAGAGGGAAAGAGAGAAAGTGAGAAAGAAAGAGAAAGAGAGAGAGAAAGAAAGAGCAAAGGAGAGAGATGAAGAGAGAAAAAGAGAAAGAGAAAGAAAGAAAAAGAAAGAAGGAAAGAAAAGGAAAGAAGGAAAGAAGGAAAGAGGGAGAGAAGGAGAGAAGGGAGGGAGGGAGGAAGGAAGGAAGGAAGGAAGGAAGGAAGGAAGGAAGGAAGGAAGGAAGGAAAAGAAAGAATCACAGCTGTTAAAATTAGCAGGTTGCCTTAAGAAGAGAAACAGGGGATTTGACATAAAAGGAAAGTCCACAAACTTGCCTGGAGGCAGATCTAACTGGCACCTAGAACATAACATGGGAGTAATCTAAAGTAATTCCCTACTCTGCTACTAACAGAGATTGAATAATTACAAACCCATTCTTTCTATCAAATGACTTCTTCCTTTGGGGGAAAAAAAAATCCCAGACTACCATATGGTCCTGACAAATATTTCTACTGATTCTACCTAATGTTTATCAATGCAAAGTAATGTTATTTTTCTAAAAAGAACGATGCCCCAGCATAACATACATAAATACATAATGACACATGCAGATATTTAATGCATCTTGCACCCACTTTGAGAGAGCTTATCACAGAATGTCAGAGAATACAGATTTCTTCAGAGGCTGCTCAGTGTCCCCCTTACTCCCCTGGGGTCACAGTCTGATTTGCCTTCATCCTGGAACGTAAGTCTGCTGGTTGCAGAGACTTGGTGGAAGACTTTGGATCACCTGTAGAGAGAGCACATACCTAAGCATTACCTTGGGCCTCCTTCAAAACGGTTCTCCCTAGGTATTTCTCCACCCTTTCTCTCAGTTTTTCATGATTGTATAAAAAATTAATGAGACTCTGATCCATATTGCCTTTTCTCCCTAATTGCATCAGAATGTAGGAAGGTGAAGCAATGATATAAGAGGGGAAGCTGAGGCTCCCTGCCCAAACTAGGGAAATCCACTTACAGAGAGGACCCCTCTGTGTACAGATGTAGTTGGTGTGACCTATTTCTGGGACCTTTTTTTCCATTTTTGAGAGAGACAGTATTAATTCATTCTTTCTTTCTGAGGAATAAAATAAGAACCCAGACACATTGATTATTAATCATTCATTTGGGGACTCTCCTCCCTCTTGACCAATGACATAATCTTCAGTGGACAGTATGTATACTGCAATTGACATTTACACACAAAAAAAAATCAGGTTATATTGTATGCATCTGCACTAATAAAAATAGTCATCTTTCAAATCCTCCTTTTCAAAGTCTCACTGAACAGACTTCGATATCTATATAGTATTTATTCTGACCTTCGCCTCTCTGATCTTCCTGCACTGGGGAACTGTACAGCAATACAATAAAATAGAAGCATACTTTATTAAAATACACATTTAGACTGCAGTCTTCAGAAGCTCCAAAGTCAGGTGTATAGGAGCCATTGCATCCATCTGGAGGTTCAGCCTCTTTAGGCCTCACATAAATGCCGACTATAAATGTCACTCTGAAAGTCTGTTGCATAATTATCTTCGAAACAGTGCCACTAACGTGTTGTGTGACTGCAGCAACACAACATTTCATCCCAAACTGAGTCTACACTTCTGCTTGTTTAAGATCCCTATTTTTGATATCATCGGTGGTTTAATGCTATTTGTTGTGGTGATGAAGAGTCACAGACAAAGATCTGTCACTCCTACTTGCAGATGAGTCACTCTTTCAGCATGTCCTACTTCCAGAATATTTTTTTGCTTTAGTTCGCTTTGCTTTGAGCGAGAATGACGATGTGTAACAGTTTCTACTTCAAAGAGCATAAGCTCTTGTTTTCAATCATAAAAGACATCCAGATGCATATGAACATTTGAGTAATTAGGAGGCAGATACGTTCACTATTGTTAGATTAATTTATGTAGAGATTCTGTTTTGGTTTTAGCAATTGTAATGAAAAACATCCAGGCTTAGAGCAAGCAATAAGCGCATGAAAATTCAGGCTTTTGTAAAATTAGCCACTAGATGTAAATCTCAGTATTCATGTTAAAAGAACAACATTTAATTTGTGTTCAGGTGTGCTAAATAAAGCAGCTATCTTTGAGACTGATGGAGTAATCATGGAGAAAGCAACATGGGCCATTGAAAGATGAAGGGCAGTGGGAAATAGAACACTTGTGATAATAGGAAGGGCTCTGTGCTGTCAATATGTATTTTCACAAGTGTGGTAACTGCAGGAATCACAATAGACGGTGCTGCATTTTGGTTTTAAAATTGCATCTTTAAAAGAATGCTGTTGCAGAAATTAACTGTATTTTAAAGATATTCTCTTGGATGATGAATCACCAAGTGCTGTTACTTTAACCAGTGACTCCCTGCAGAAACAAATTGTATGAGAAAATATTAGTCCTAATGATTTTTCTTGGAAAATATTGCTCATATAATAATTTTAATTAAGGAATAATTTAGAACTTTTGTATTTGTATTCCCAATGTCAAACTCTTTTGTTCTCACACTTACACCTCTGTTATTAATGTAAGTCATGGTTTGCAAAAGAGGAAAAGCTAGTTATCAATGAATAATTCAGGCTCCATAACTGTCAGACCTCATTATTTTAAATAAGGCCTGGTAGTTCCAGTTGTAGCTGGCTAATTGCATCATTTAAACTTAAACTGTTAGAATATTTCATATAATTAACAATTTTTAAAACTTTTAATACATTCAAAACTACTGTAGTACATAGGGCAATTTCCTTTAAATCAGGCTGAAAGAACAAAGAGACATTCGAGTTGTGATACGAGTCCTCAAATTGTTAAAATAAAAAGAAGAAAATCTGTGGTGAAATTGATGTAACCGGTAGTTAAAACAAAATCCTGTTGTTAGAATGAAATGATGAAAAATACTTTAAAAAGGGGAAGTTGAAAAATTAAAACACCTGAAACTAATTAAAATTTAAAAATTTAAACACCTAAAACTTATTAACTAAATTGTAACCTGATACCTGATGGAGTTTTGGTGGCAAGATTGTTCCAACGCTGTCAGTGAAAATGTTTCCTTTTGTGTGGCCATATTCTTTACTTTGTTTTGTTTTCTGACAGTAAATGTATTTCCCAAAGCAGCTACAAATAGATGCCGTGACAAACTTCTAAAAAACTGAACCAATGTTTTTCTAAGAGGATCCAGGGAGTTATTTTTATTTGTTAATAATTCTAATTTGTTATTAGAAATTTGTAACAATATTTTAATTTTGAATCAATCTTTACCCTTAGTAATACAGACTTGATAAAGTGAGAAGAACATTACATACATGTTTCTTCAGAGTGCATGCCAAGCAGGAAGAGTCAAGGGCCATTTATAAATTAAACTAATCTTAAAATGTTGTTTTATGTTTTTTTCTTTAGCCTCATTCTCAGATTACATCCCGCAGATTTTTATATGTATCCAGCAACTGTAAAATGAGGGAGGTTAATATATACTTTTAAATGAACCTATTAAAAAAAAGGCAATACAACTCAGGCTTTTCCTGAAAAGTACTTGTATGTAGTACATTAACACTTGCACAGTAAAGATTATCCCCATTTTCCAGAGGAGACACTCAAGTTCAAGCTAAGCTATATATGGTGTCTGCAGTCTCCGTCTTCCCTTCCCCATACTTCTGAAACAAAGTGAGTTTATCTGGGGTTCAGAGCCTGGCTTACAGCTGTAATGGGAGGCTGTAAGAGAAAACATGGTAGACTACCTGAGTGCTGTAAAAAATAAAAAAGCTATATCTGCTGTCTCTGCAATCACTCCAGCGTATTATTTCTTTCTTTATCTAATGAGAAAAACCCAAAAAACACCACAACTTTCAGCTCTCACATTGAAACTATAAATTTCAGCCCACATAGCCATTAAGAACATCATTAAGGCTGTGGAAGTTACACAGCAAGGGCTTGGATCTTATCCGATATGTAGCAGCCTTGCATTGCTGGATATCTTGTAAAAGCCACCCCTACATTTCTGCATCATACTGGAGGTCATTACAGAATACATACAGAAACTGTGTGTGTTCTTGTGCCTGAGAGCAGAATTGGTGCACCACACAGATTAGTTTCCTAGGTTTTCCACATGCTGAAACTGAGCCATTTCTACTTGTGCAAAAACCACATCTAGCAATAATTGGTCCCCACAGAGATACAGACTATCATATTTTCACATTCTTCTGAGATCTTAAACTCAAAGTCAAGGTTTCTTGGGAGATGTATCTTTCAAGAAGACAGGCAGCATCAGGTTGAGTTTTGCAAATCTTTGCTTAAGGCAGATTTAAGGACTAAAAACATTCTCCCCCCACCCCTCAATTCTAAACTCCCTCTTCATGGGAGATTTTCACCCCCTGGGCAGGAGTCAGCATGAGGTTTCTGAAAGCAAGTCAATTAGAATTGAAATTTCCCATGGTACCTGTATTTGGGTTGGAAATACTATAAGCAAGCTACCAAAATTGTAGGCTTGGAATGGCTTATTTTGACAGTTGCTATATTTTTGGGGGGTAATCACAAAGACAACAATTATCCCTTCTCAAAATGTAGCAAAGTGATATGACATAAAATGCTAAATAATTCCTGCAGTTAATACTTTGAGTACCAAAGAGAAGTCATGCAATACCTGCTATGGTCAGGTAATACATTGTAAAGAAGGAGGTAGGAGAGACCAAAGATGACGTATCACACAAAATCTGGATGTATACAGTTGGCTGTAAACCTTTATCATATCCTTATGGATACTTCAACATCATCAACTCCAAAGTCCTAAGTTGTGCATGGCTAGAGACCGTTTTCTGCTGGTGGTGGTTAAGACTAGTACTTTATCTGTCAGATTTTAGGTTGGCATTCTGAGGTGGAGGTGCCCCAACAGGGTCACAGCATTGGCACTCAGTGTCTGCAAACCCCTTTAATTTCTGGGTGTTTTTATCACCTTAGCTCTGGTTTGGTTCACTGAAGAATTTTTATTAGGTATGTGCCTCACATTTAACTGTTTGGGAAGCCACATAGTCAACATTTGGAGACAATAGAGTTGTAGAAGAGATGAACTGGTAAATAATGGAGCTGAGATGATGTATATTTTGAAGGATATATATTTTGTATCATTGTATGCCATTACATGGAATAATATTCACAACTCTATACAGGTAACACAAAATAATCTAACAATACTCAAACAAACTAAGTTTGTAAGGTTCAACAATAAGACCATTAAAATCATAATAATTTTGAAAGTTATGATGTTACAATGATATTACAATTCTAAATCTATACTGATATCCCTCCATAGTTTTAATGTATTTTTTTCCCTGTATAATTTCATATCATTGGGATACAGTCAAATAAAAATTAGTAAAACAAGTTGCATTTCAGAGGAAGAAGGTATTTGCTCATCTTGTCTTGCAGTGTCTGGAGACTTCTGCAATTGTTTACTTCTTCACTTTCTGTAAGCTGTTGTCAGCTCAGCTGTCTGAACTACAGCTTCATTTTTAAATATTTTTCACTGAAAAAATACCAGCTAAGTCTCTGAATGTTTTATGTCTGCAGCCACATCAGATACAACAAAAAGGAGGCTTATGTCTTGAAATGACTCAGTGTTGGCTTCACCCTTGTCAAGGGCTGGCTCCCCATACGGAAGCTGACAGTCAGGCTTAGGGTACACTAGATGTGTTTCATCAGTGAGAGGAATCAAGTTCTTTGTGTGTACAGAGGATGGTCTTAAAGTCAGTGATTTCACTGACAAAAAACAAAAGACATCTTTTTCCTTCAGAGCTGTAGACACCTGACTGAAAAACACAGGGTAACCGGAGACACACCGTAAGCGGGAGGTGCAAAGACAGCGGGTAGGGTGTTCCTACTGAGCATATTCATCCTGAAGGGTCATCCAAATGCCTCTCTACAAAAAAGCCTGGATGTAAATAATGTCAATCGTCTATGAAAGCAGGTGATTTAGGTCACTGAGCACTGTACCTTGGTTAAATTATATTCTTTCAAATACTTAATGTACATCTGAGCTATTCACTTTCCTTGTCTATAAAATCTTCACTAAGGAGAACCATCCACCGCTTTAGAAAGGAAAGCAAACAAACGGAGGCATGCAGTGCCATTGAATATTGGAAAAAATGTTGGGTAAGGAAGACCACACATGATCTATCCAAAGGAGATCTGAAACTAACTGCAAGTGATGAGAAGATACTGAAATGCAAGTGAGCGTCACTGAGAACTGTGAAAGAATGGGGTAAATTTTTATTACTGAGATAAAAATATCACCCAATGTCTCATCATTCTTAGATCTATTCTTTTTGTAAGGAGAACAAAGACTGAGGGGAGGAAGGTGCAGGAAGAAGCAAAACCTTTAGAGAGTGTATAAATTCTGGAAATTCAGTTGAATTTCAAGTTTAAATGCTCGTATTTCACTCTTTGGATTGAAATCAGGCAAAAGCTTTGCTCAAGGAACTTGAAAATCTCTCGTGTCTTTTCTCCACAGTGACTGGCTGTTACACCTGCACAACTGGGCCAAGGAAGCTTCTGAAATTTTGACTATCGCCAGGCTTTGAAGGAGAGAGGAATGTGGAACAGGCAACCTCCTCGTCCTCCTCCTGTATTTTGCATTTGACAATCAGATCCAGTTGCAGACTGTCCTCAGGGGCCCAGGGACTGTGATCTTAGCTCTTTGGGGAGTCTACATAGGAAACAGGTCCCCAGAACCACACTGACCCACCAACTGACAGAATCTTGCACAGAAATCCAGGTTTGCCATGGAGGAAGTCTTCCCTCATTACAGACAGCTACTTGGGATGTCAAGGTGGGGCAGCAGCTACCAGTCAGTGTGGCATCTGTTGTGCAATGTGGCTGCTTATGAGCTTAGAAATCTTGCAATCAGATGTATTGCAGCATGGCAAGATGCTGTTACTTTTCTCTGTTTTAGTGCAAATTAGAGAGAATTCAGCTGTGGCTAAATACTTACTGCTTTTTACTGTGTTTTCAACACAATCCTTTTATGTGTATGTACATCTCGCCTGCAAACATTCCTACACACTCAACAGCAGATGCATTGAGGATAATTCTGCCAATTACAAAGCTACTAGGAGTGCTGTAGTTGAACTTTGAGTATAGAGCAGCCAGCTGAAGTAGACAACAACAATTTTTGACACAGTCGGTCACAGCTGACACTTCTGTTCTTGATCCACTGAGTCATGCGAATCCTGTAAGAACATTCAGCACAGAAATAGTCTGAAACAGAGAAATAGTCTGAGCTCTCCTGCAGAATCTATTCTTGACCCAATCTGAAATGTTAAGAAAGGGCTCTGATAGCTGCATTTATTCTCTTCACTCATAAGTAATAGGGGTGCACTGCTTGCTGGTCCTAGTCCTTGTGGTCACAGTGGGATTGTCACTGTTTTATTAGTTACTTTTGCACTTTCTGACGTTCCTGTAAAACAACATTCAGTTTCAGGAGATGTGCCTGTCAAGGAAGCGGGGAGAAGGTGGATGATATGATGAGTAGCTCCCAACACTTTGTTTATGTCTCCATGGGGTGGAAGCATTTTGTTAACTCTGCACTCTCAATGTGGATCAGTCACTGCTGCCAACATAAATAATTTCAACTATTTCACTGAGAATTGCTGCAAAGCTACAGGAAATTTTCTGCCTATATGACTGAGATTGTGTCTCCTTTGATTTCAACTTGATTTAATTTTGTAGAAGGAGAGGCAAATACAGGATGAGTGATAGTGCAGCCCTCCAACTTGCATTATTGATACTTCCAAAGTGTCCAGTTCAAATGGGGGCAGAATGTTAACAGAACTGAGAGTATCAGTCTAGTGGCTGAAGGACAAAAATAAGCTGCCTTTTTGATCTTTGCTGGTCAACAAAAGCACGCTTTGCTAGCTCCAGAAGTCTTTCATGTGAGAGAAAATGGACAGAGATGAAAACCCATGTCTGATCTAACACTTTGGCAAGCTTTATTTTCTTACACCCACAGGAGAAGATTTCTGGCCTTTCAGAAAAATGGACAGAAGTAAATCAGAAGTCCCTTTCAGCAATGTAGAAAGTCACTGTTAAAGTTTATTCTGTGTATAAAACATGCTCTGTATGCGGAATTATCGTCCTTAAAACCCTGCCCTCCATTGAAATTAGATTGGTCAGAAAACTGGAGTCTCTGGGCATAAACCAGACCCTCTGTTCTCTAAATGGATCACAGTGCAAGATTTAGAAAAAATATTTTCTATACTTGTCATCGCTTTTCTGGCATATTTTGTTTGGAGAAGCTGGATCAAGCAGAGCTAGAAGCCTGATAGACTTCTCAAACCACTGACATGGAGTACATACACCTGAAACTGAGCAAGTAATTCAAAATGATTTTTCAGATAAATTCATTTTCTTATTTATTTTCTGAATATAAAAAACCTGTGAGCCAGTAATGAGTTCCATTAATTCACTAATTGTCTGAACCTACTCCACATATTCTAAGCGATATTGTTATTACCTTAGAATGGAGTGATCAGAAATAATTTGTTGAGTTATTTGCATTAAATGTCTGTCCCTGCTTCGATGAGCATTGCTGTCGTTGTGAAGATAAAAAGATGGGAAATCTCTGAGGCTTTTGTACTTTCAGACAATGGGAACAGATTAGGGACGAAGAAAAGAAAATGAAGATTAGGGGATTTTAGAAAAATAAACCTGTGTATTGCTCTTGGTTTTCACATCAGAAAAAGAGGGAGTTTTTTTGGTCATGGTACATTTATTTCTCTTGTGTTTAGAACCCATGCAATGGTCTGTTATTTTCAGTGGGTCACTCAGGTAAGGCAAAGACAAACCCTGCTGCCCTGGACTGCAGCACAGTGCAAAGCAAAGAGCAGGTGAGAGAGTTTCATGGGAGAGGGGATGTCCAACTCAAGCTTCTCCTCCGTAAGTTTTACAGTTTTCATCCTGCTTGACATTTCTCAGAGGAAACTGTATTACAGATTAGTAGCCCTTGGCAGTAGGCTGGAGAAAGATGAGATTTTAGTGTGATATGCTACACAGGCATGGGGGGAAAGCAAAGAATATGTGTGAAAAATTGAAATGACAAGGTCATGTTGATAGTTTGGTTGTGGGAGCTGCCATGGTAGTTTGTTGCATTATGATTAGAGATGGGCCAGCTAGCATGAATGATATGAGAGCTGGTTTGAACCTTCATCCATTCCTCTAACCAGACTGAAGAGGACCCCATGGTAAGGCTAAAACACGTCTAGCACTGGTAGGTTTGGTTTCTCAACTTCAGTGTGAGCTTCTGCTTCTGATAATTTAGCTCAGAATAGAAAGCAGGAATCTAGAAAAATATTCAGGACACTCATCCAGTCTAAAATCCTTCAGTCTGGAAAACTTGATTATATAAAACCGTATAAAGACATTTTCATATCATTCCCAGCCTTCCATCTATAACAAAGAGCTTCATATCCTTATTAATAACTATCCTGTTAACAAAATGAAACAAAGTCTGCAAAGCTTTCAAATTTCAACACAGGGTCTTTTTAATTATGAAGCCCTCAGCTGAGATGCCAAGCTTCTGTCAAAGGGTGAGTATGAGAGAGTAGTCTGCGTACGAGGACTTGCAGTGGGAACTGCACTGAGGTAAGCCTACGATCCCTCTGGCAGCCACTTCTCTTCTCTTTGGCTTTATCCTGTGGGAAGTAGCTTTACATTCAGATTCAGACTACAAGGGATTCTGCGAAAGCTGAATTTCTGCACTGGCCGTGCTTGTTCTGCAGTGTGTCACGCTCCCCGCGGTGAGGGCTAAGTTCTCCTTATTTTGTGCAGCCTCTGTCTAATGCAGACAAAATTCCTCCTTCTCACAAGGATTCCAGGAGAAAGCAAAGGCAGAGAGCAAGGGCGAGTGGAGACAAGCACTGCAGTTTACCTTGGACTCTGTTTTGAAACACTTGCCAAGCTCACTGAGGTAATAGTTCTGATTTGGTTGAATAACAAAATCCATATCCAGCCCATTTCTGAAAAGTGCAGTCAGCAGTGTAGGATTCTTCTCTTCCTTTTGCCTTAATAATGTCAGTCCTTAGCTCTTGGTTGCAGGTATTCATGATGATACAGTGGGGCAGAAATACACAGGCGTCCAGACCGTTTTGAAGTGGCTCTAGGAGTCACTGAAATAATGACCCATATTGGTATAGAAAACTTTTTTCCTGACCATTTTCATCCTCAGTGTGCTTTACAGACCTGAGAATTGAATCTCTTTGAACTGTGGCAATGCAGAGCAGAAAGCAGCTTCTCCAGCTGAGGCTGCAGGGAACACTCTGCTATGTGAGGACTGGAAGGATAAGCAGAGCTTCTCACCCATATCTGGATAAAGGATTGCCCATTAACACGCTTTCCCTTTCTTCCCCTCCCTTCCACTCCCCTCCCAAAAGCATACGGCAATGAAAGGTAACAGGTCTGCCAAGGACTCCTTTTCTCTTTTACGAGAAGGTAAATGAACCTGACCTAACATTTAATGAAATCTCCTTTTAACAGGATGAAGACAGCAGCTGGGAAAAACAGAAAAAGAAAAAAAAAAAGGAGGCTTTCTTCTCCATATGTAAATTTTCTGTAAGGAAAATAAAACTTGAAATTAACCTTGCCTGTGATTTTGAAATGTATAGTTTATTACTTACCCCCAATTATTTTTGTAGTGGCTGGGCTTCCATATTCTAGTAAGTCACTGCACTTAAAAGGACCTTCTAAGAGAGGTGTTTGGTTTTTTAACTAATTATCATCCATTTCTGCAGATGAAATAATGCTGCTGAAAACATGATGCAAGGCCTCAGAATACTGTCCATTGATACCTGCAAACAAAGTCCAATAAACTCCTTACTCAATACTTTTTTGACTTTGTAGCTATCACAGTCTGATTTATTATTGTAACAGATTTACTTTTATGGAAAAATAACAAGCATTATATGGGTCTCTATATAATACATAAATAATGCCTTCTTTTTTGGGGAGCTTAAAGACACATGACTTTTATGTTACTGAAGATTGTGTCATAATCATCAAATGGAGCTGGTGCCAAATAAACCAGATGGAGCTTTCAATCAACAAATTGCATTTATTTTTGATATCTGTGGCTTATTTGTTATCCATGCAACTTTTAATAGGATAAGGTAAGAAAAAAGACCTGCTTCCAGAGAAAAAAAGAGAGCCAGTAGAAGCTCTCACCTTATTATCTGACCTGACAGCACAAATACATGATGAGGAAAAAGTCAAAGTACAGTACCCAAGTATTGTGGAAGGGATTCATTTGATGCTTTCTGCTGGAGCAGAAGGTGTCATGAATGATTATTTTATCCTCCCATACTACAAAAAATTTCAGAGTATTTTTATTTATCTGTGCACATATTACTCCTTAATTATACTTGATTACATTGCTATACTAGCATGTTTCTTTTTTTGTCTCTTTGCAAGAATAGATATAATTTTATCGAATATTTGCCTGTATCTATCTCAAATTTATTTTATATACATCTTTGTATATACTGTATTATATTCTGCCTGTAGTATGAAAGAGACAAAAAGTAAGAAGTTTGATAAAAAACCAATATGTGTCACTTCTTTGTATGAGGTATGACATAAAAAAGCCCTATAGCTATGACTCACTTTGGCCTTCTAGAGACATGGGGAGACATATGGAATATATATATATAAAGAAAAAACAAACTCTTATTTAATTGCTTTTGCTTTGGTTTTTTCCAAACACCTCTTTTTTCTCTCAGTTTTTTTTTTTTTTTTTTGTAATGGTATTCCCTGTCTTTTCTGCTAAGTGAACATGGATAATCCAAAATAATACTCCACTAAGTTTCTTTTAGCATTTGAATGTAGGAAGACTATTGTATGAAAAATTATGTTGCTTCTCTGAAAGCTGTTCAGCCTCATGTGTAATTTCCTCTTACCTTCTCTTTATTCACCTGTGTTCTTCTAAGAGAAAAAAAAAAATCTGTTTGTGGCCTAGGATGTATTTTTTTGTTATTGAGACAGATGAAAATTCTGTATGCCAAATGCTCTCATGTTTATAGAGAACAAACAATCCTACACGTTCCTTCCCTGTGCCTGTACAGCTCCCTTTCAATCAGTTCCCTGGACTCTTATAACATTGGAGACTTTCTGCCCCACTTGCATGAGACTGCAGGCATAGATTGGAGCCTACTTCCTTTACCCTTCATAATATAGAGAATTTAGGACACAGAAACCAGGATTTTCCCACTTAATTTTAATTTTTATATTTTGATTTCCTACACAAAACTTATGAACACAAGATCTGAATTTTGCCTTACCGTGTGGAATGTTAGTAGAATTTCATGGTAACGAGCTGAATGAATTGTAAAGGGAGGTTTTTGTACTTGATGCTGTAGATATACTTAATACACCATTGCAATTCATATGATACGTGATTTTCCAGTCAAATTTCTAGCAGATGAAAGGCTGGATTTAAGACTGACATATAAGGACTCTTCCATAGGATTCAGATTCTGCAAGAGAAGTTAATATCTCGGCATGCGAGAGTCACCTCTGAGGACTGATCTGGTGGACTCAGCCCAGTACCACTCACCTCTCCACACCCAGCACTGTAATCAGCAAGTGTCTACACAGAGGAGCAGAGTTAAGCGATCGGGGTGACTTAACCATCATCTTGACCTTTAAGATCCCTTCAGAACAGGTTTGATCCACACTGATTTACTTTATCCTTCAGACCATCAGATCTGTATAAAAACCCTGATTGACCAGAAGTAATTATTTGATGCCTTATGTTAGCAATGTCCCAAGGCCCAACATGGAAACTGGGGGTGAAAGTCACACCTTACTGAAGTCAAAGGGACGATTGTTTTCAGTGGAACTGGGATTTCACCCAGCAAACCATACCAACAGTGTTTGGGTCCTACCTGTGTCTGAAGGCATGTGAATGTTTCCATGGTGCCCATCATATTACATAAAAGATATCTTGCAAGCTACTCTGGTATCTTCATCTAAAAATGGGAGATTTTATTTTTAAAAATGTATAGTGATGGCATAAATTATGTACGGGGCTACTACCAAATGCTATGTCCCTGGTTTGATAATTGTATTGTTCTGTCATTCCTTTGGTAATGAAAGACTTCACTTATTTGTATGTGATTTTTTTTACTGAACATGAGGAATACAACACATTGGGGGGAAAAAATGCAAAAAACCATATTAGGCAGTCATCTTACAGACATAGGAGCAAATAACATAGACATTTGTGACAATCATTGAAATGTATCCTTGGATTTCCATAACTACTTAGTAACTTTAGTAATTTCGTTTCCTCCCTTACAGCTCCTTCAAAGGTTATTTCCATAACCTGCCACTTTCTGGGGCAGATGAATGAGCTGCCTTTGTAACTCCCTGTTTTGTCTCTAGGGATAGTTTTATACCTGTGTCTTGATCCAAGTAGGTTGGATTCTTTTCAAAAACTGCTGAGAAACTAGACCTCTCTCAGTCTTGTAGGTGAAGCACTGATATGCAGTTGCCCCAGTATACATCAACTATTATGTAACAAGATTGCTAGGTTGATGTCAAAAATATATTTTGCTTATTCTGATTTGACTCTAATTATGTCATGCATGAAATTCTATTTTCTTAGGAGAGAGCCTGTAAACAATTTAAATTACCCTCACCTATGTACCTACTCCAGACATTGAGGATGGGCTACTACAGAGTACTTGGACATGTATGGACATAAATTCCTAAAAATCATAGAATAATACCCAACTCAATAAAATTGTAGAAGACAAAGTTCTGAGAATACCTTTCCCAAAGCATTGATATATACTACGTATGACTTTGTTACTGAGTTTTATACTAACATGGTGCTCCAAGTATGGCATTAAGTGGGTATATTCACAGACATGACACTTTCTCCAAGGCCAATTCCTATTTGTGACATGCAAAGCCAGAGAGGCTTCTTCATATATGATTTATTCTTATCCACCCAGAAACAGAAAGAAATACAATATAACTTCTGCTGGGAGAAAAAGAGCAACTTAAAATTTAAATAGTCAGCTTGAAATAGTAGAAAACTTACAATTGATCTTGAAAACAAAATAAATAAAATATTTTATAATTTTTTTTTCTATATTAGGTATATAAACATATGCACTACTGTATGTCATAACTATACATTGCATTATGTTAATACAATATACAATATATTAATTTACATGTTTTTGTATACTATACTATACTGGAAGAATATTATATAGAAAATATTTCATGTTCATATATATATTTTACAGAGGATGTTATATAAAATAGAAATAGTTATTAAATATAGTTAAATAGATGAATACGGTATATTCATTTATATAATATATTCCCACATTCCCTGATGAATGATTCACTCTCTCTCCTGGGCGGGATTTCTAGGATATTATTACATGGTTCTAGCATGGACGCATTCTGCAGCCACCAAAGATACTATACACAGAAGAAAGTGGTATAGAAACTCATATTGATGTTTTGCCTTTCCAAAGGAAGTAATTGACAGCAAAGCATATTTCAAGGTCTAGTTGCCAACATACTCAATTAAGCAGAATTTGGAGGAGGAGGAGAAGGAGGAGGGGGATGGCTGGAAACTCCCAGTCATACTACAAATGTCAGCTATCTGTTGTCAGAGACCTGGTGACGTTGAACCAAACTGTGAAATATGTGTAATTCTTCAAACATTGCTGATGATGTAGCACCAGATTTTTATTTTTTTTCCATGTGCATGTGACTGCTTTTGACCATGACAGGTTTTCATAAATCTGGTGTCATTATAGAACACATGACTTGTGTCACCACTGCTACAACAAGAGAAATCCATCACAGATCAAAGTGCCAGGAAAAGTCCTATTCACTATATAAGCCCCACTTAAGCTTTCCAAATACAGCTTGACTGGAATTTGAGTGGGCCATAGGCTATGTTTTGCCTCCTATACAAAGGCATGAATTTTAGACTGTGAAAACAAATTAAAATACAAAGCATTTTCTACTGTAACACGAAGCTATCTGAAGTCACAAGGTCATTCAGAGCTAGGTATCTTTGCCAGTATTTTACCTTGAATGCCATGTTAATTTTTGTAGAACATGAAACTAAACAATAAAACTGTCCAGTATTATTTTAATACTTTTAATATTAGACCTTCAACCCACATACTATATTAGATCTATCTGAACAGAGTTGTCTGTAACCTTCTCAGACCACAAGCTCTTTGAGCAAGGATCATGCCTGTCTGCTTGTTTATATATTGTCCAGATTGTTGCAGGCTACAAAAAAAACTTTCCTACTGTGAGACATTTGTTGAACTCTGAAAAAAACCACATTTATTTATCTCTATATGTAGCGCATATATATATATATATATATACACACACACACATATATACACACATACATAAATATAAAAGCCGATAAATATATATATATATGCCTACAGGAAAGTGATTGTGCTACTTCACTGGAATGCTTCCTGACTTAGGCAGCCTCTTCATATAATACTACATTCTTTTTTTTCCTTCCCAATATTTAAATGGAATGCTAACTGCTATTTTTAATGTGCTTTTTATAATAAGCAAAAGTCTAGGACTCTTTAAAATAATTACATAGTGATAAAAACATGTAATGAGCAATTTAAAGCCTATAGAGAGATGTATGTCATCCCATTCTTTGCAATAAGCAAAATCCTTTTAGTGATTGATTTCAGTAGATTCCAGCATCTGCTTTCTTCCCCAAATTTTAAACACGTTGATTTACTAAGCAGTGCAGCCTATTATACCTACTTGTTTTAATGCAGTAAAGTAGGAAACTCTGTACCTCTAGAGACCGACTATCCCCACTGAGGTGCTTTGAATTGGCTGTGTGATCCTAAAGATCATTTTTATTCCACCAATATTAATTTTTCCCTATTTCAATAAAACAATAGAAAATAAAATATTCTGTTCATCAACGCACATGTACCTAATTTCATATAATATTTCATTTTAAATTGTCTGATATTACTCTCTCTGATTCTGTTAAAAAAATCACTATAGTGGGAGAAAGTCAAACTAGAGATTATATTAGGCTGAGGCAAATGGTATTCACCTTTTATAGTCCCTATGTTTTATAATGAAGATACTTCATTGAAACAATGATGCATACTTCAACAGTTCCCTGGAGAGCAGTGAATCCTGTTTGGAGAGATTCATGAATATGTGCATTAGCACAATCCAACTGGAACTTGCCCTTAAAAACGAACCACAAGAGAAGCTGATCAGTTCCCGCTTATGTATATAATCAGAAGGTTATCATATTATCTCCTCCTCCACAGGGAAAAGCAGATGCATATTCTTCTACCACTATAAGAAGAGAAATGCCAAAGGAAACAACAATCTCCCCCTTCTATGCTTTCAGCAACATTTACTCTATGAATCCAGACAGACCTTTTAGAACAAGAGGAGGAGCCTCTCTAAATGAGGATTTCTTTTGCATACAATTAATCAGAGTGTAAACATTTTTTAAAAAATTACATCTGCATTAATTTAGTCAAGGCCATCAATAAACCAGAAGGGAGTTCAAAGACTGCTATAAATGGCAGAGAGATGAGACAAACATTTCACAGAGTCAAGGTTTGCGAAGATATACATGAAGCTCTGTGTCCTGAAGATGAATGAGGAACACTTGGCAGTTCTTGAAGCAGTAGTTTATTTAAAGTACAAAAAATTCAGTGAAAAATACTTCTGGCCAGCAGTTGGTGCCCAGCTTTCAAGAAAAATGGCAGACCACCACCAAGCTAGTGACAATGATAAAGAATAGTCACACAGATTTGCAGATTTATCTTTAGGTTTGTAGCAACCTCAGCTCTGTGAAAAAGCGTGTAGTGGTGAGACTCCTTACCACCTTTGAAAACAAACTAAAAAGAGCTACTGCTGTATCTTGGTGCATATTATTAAGCAGTCATTACACATACGAGACAGTAGCAATAAACTTTATCATCCAAAATGGGCTATCATTTGATCTCAGCTTGGAAAGATTAAACAGTGCAACGAAACCAGAAAGAAAAAATGAAATTATCAATCACCTTCTGGATAAAACATACCACTGCCTTATTACCACTTCTTCTATACCTTCTCAGTCTGCAATATTTGTACCCATTTATATTGGTAGGTAATAGTCCTAAACACAATTTAGATTTTTGCTTAAAAAGATCCCTTCAATTTCAATATGGTTAAGAAAATTCTGATGCCACTGACTGACGTTTAATTTAAGTTGTCAAAAAGTCATTATTAGGACATCTGTGAAAATTGATTTGGAGAAATTCTTGCAAGATGTAGATTCATCTCACCAAATGCCACAGAGACTGTAGCTTTTTTTTTTTTTTAGGAATTTTTTAAGGTATGTATCAGGAGTCCAGCCTTGTTTTTTGCAGCTCAAAGATCCTGCATTCAAAAGCTGTCTGGATGTCTATGGTATTTTGTGTGCTGGAAGCAAAAAACACTGCATTTCTCTGTACTAGTTTTTCCACTATTAGGGGAGAAACATTATGCCTTCTAAATAAGATATATAGAGATGGCATAATTATACCCTCTAAAGAGGATATAATCTCATAATTGTGCAGTAGAGTTATCCTCAGATTGCACCACAAACCATTCTTGTATGCCTGATAGACTAACACTGGGCTCAGTGTCTAGTCTGAGGGTATTATTTTTACTTAAAAGCTTTGATAACAAACACATGTGTAGCCATATGTTGGTTTGCATGTATGAAGTACCCTGCTTACTAATACAGATCTGCCTATCTGATTAGCTTTTATCCCCATGCACACAGATATACACAAACCAAGCACTTGAAACACTCAACTGTAATTTTTTTTTTTTTTTTTTCCCACAGCTAATAATGGTTCTTCACCACAAAAAAGAAAAACACTTTTTTTTTTAAATGCAGTGGTGGGGGGAAAGGCTAGCAGGTTTATTTTGCTTAACTTGCTGTGGTGTGTCACATTCAGCTCTAACACTGCAGCTATTACCATATGTCATCAAATAACCAGCATAAGCAGCTGTGTTGTTCCTCCACATTGACCTCGTTGAGAAGTTTAGAGACCAGGAGCAGGGTGATACCTATTTCTAACCCCACACAGTCATGCACATGCCTATGCACAGTTCAAGAAAGTTTTTAAATGAAAAGAAATATTTCACCCTACTGAATAGTTCACCGCTCCTATCTCTTGTTTCTGCAGGATGCATCATTGCACAGAAATATTTGCCAAATATATGGCAAAACCCATTAAGTTCTGATGTTTCTCTGGGTGCAGGAAAGATGCAACACAACAACTACATATATATTTTTGTATCTACATATATTTTTGTCCTGCTGTTTGCTGAGTTTTTGAACTTGTGCAAAAAGCAGTTTTCACCAGTGTAGCAGTGATGTTTAGTGAAGACAAAGCTTGTTCATCACAGCAGGGGGACAAAAGGGAGGGGGACGAAGGTCAAAGGGTAAATTCCAATTGCTGAGACATGTTTTTATGAGTTGAATCTTAACCATGTGATAAGCAGCATTCAGAGTCTGAGCAAAATGGAGTAAGGAATCTTACTTATCTGGGGAAACATTCACGAACCACTGTACAGGTTTGATACCTGGCTGACAAAAGCTGGGTCCTTGCTTTCCAGTGGTTGCTTTCTCCTCTTGTTCTAGTTGTCAAATAGAGTGTTCTTAGGTAATTAACATGTTCCTTCAGCCTTTGGAAATGGAGAGGAAAATGAGTGCCTGGTTTCTGCTGTATGCATGGCAATTACTTCTGCTCCACAGAGTGCCTTCGATTCCCAAGATACACAAAAGGTGCTGGTGCTACCTTTTTGGTAGAAACAACAAGCAAGAAGGAAGGGGCTTCCCTTATGTAGGTACAAAAACACTGTGGGCAGGAGCTGCAACCACTGGGTGTGAAGGGGTAACAGCAGCAGCTGTTACAAGGACAGGTGTAGCAGATTTTCCACTACCTCTTATACAAATAGGATAGGATAAACTTTTGCCCTCTTGGCAGATCCTTTTCCTGGTGGTGAGCAACCCTACTTCTCCTCTTCGTCCGTTTTCTTGATAGCTACATTGGTAGGAGTGCACGAATCCTGCATCCAGGTGAATGGTAGTGGCAATATCCTCTTAGAGGATGTGGATACATTAATTTCAGCTGTGCTGCAACTGAACTGATGGAGATCTGCTAAACACTATCTCTGCACTATCAATTAGTAGCTGAGCCAAAGGACCATAAAGATGGGATTTTGGTAAGCAGAGACACCATCCCTGCTGAAATTCCCTAAAGATCTGTCATTAGAAGAATTAAATGAACTGAGTAGAAAAAAGTTAGCTGGTAGCTCTATAACTGGCCTTGCTAAATCAATTTCTCAGCTGATGTCATTGTTTG
Organism: Eulacestoma nigropectus; assembly: GCA_013397775.1. Classification (NCBI taxonomy): domain Eukaryota; kingdom Metazoa; phylum Chordata; class Aves; order Passeriformes; genus Eulacestoma; species Eulacestoma nigropectus. The sequence goes on from VZTE01001195.1 coordinate 1,541,499, forward strand.
CTGTAAATGAGTGCATCCACACCAGTTTATCCTTGCAAAGATATTAATCTGTTGGTTTTGTACAAGTTGTAGGAAAACTGCCAGTGATACCACAAATTAGGCCAAACAAAAATAATGAGCCACTTAAATGTTGTGTTACTATATATGAAAGAAGATTTAGAAAAGAAGGTCCTCTCCTTGTCCTGTTCTTAAAGCTCTGTGAACACTGACAGTAATTTAATATAACCAGAACCCACCCACACTGTTTGATTCCTGTGTTTTGACAGACGATTTACCAGTTCCTCAGTTGCTCTAAATCTGCACTTTCATTTCAGTCACTGGAGCTACATCAGTTTATTCCACTTATGGACCTGATCCAACACCTTCAAATAGCTACAGGAGGAGAAGATTTCTGCCTATTTTGTCCTGCTTCACAGTATCTGCTCCCTATGTTTTCTCATATAGCAAATATGACATAATTTTCTCACCAATTACTGTTACAACTACCATAAGTGGCGGAAAATATGTCATGCAAGCCTGATCCTAAAATAAGCACCTCAAATGGGTAAATGCTACTGACTTTTAAGGACAATTCTCTTCAGTTTAAGTTATAGGATTATTGCTGAAGTTTGTACAATTGTGCAGCACAGTCCACTTCAACAGTACAATTTATTAATGGGAATAATTGAAATGTATCTTTTGCCTATGAGCAGAGCTGTAACATTCACATCCAAATATTGATGATGTCACATGTCCCCTGAAGGTCCAAATCCTTCTAAGTGCTTCAGGGGAGATAAGAGAGATTAACAGCCTGAAGAAATAGTCCTACTATGAGCTCTCGTGTAAGCTTCATATTTGTCCTAGAAGAATCAAAATGTAGTAATGGGGCATATTTTTCCACTTCTTAGGTTTTCATTGCAGTATCTTTCTTCTGTACCACCTGCATAATTGAGTTTCCCTATTTTGGAATGGGTTCACTTGACCCCAGAATAACCTAAAATATTACTAAATTATTTTCACCGTTTTCTAAGGAAAAAATTATTTCCTTTACTCCTAGTGTCAGCAAATAATAAAATATTGTTGCTTTGCTGATAGCACAGCAGACAAAACCCATAAACCTAAACAGACTATTTGCAATGCTAAAAATCAACTAAAACAGAAAGCAAAATTAACTTTTTAATTTTGTTTAAAGCAGAGATATTAAATAAGTCAAACACTTTTAAAAATAATATTTTAAACTAGGGAACATTTGACAGCATTGAAGGTTTCACACAGCTAAACAAAAGCTTTCTGAGGGAAGTTTCAGAAGGCATTTCTTTATGCTTTGTCCATATTCTAAGTGCCCTCTACTGCCAAAGGAGCCGTACTACAGAGAAAACCATCTCGGCTGCGAGAGCAAGTAGGAATCCACCCAGGGACTGCTGGAAAGGGAGAATTTGATACTTCCCGGTACTGCTTTTCAGCCTGTATGTAGCTGGACTTGAAAGCTATCAGCAATAAGATGTTGCATCTTTTATAACAAGAAAAAGGAAAATTAATCCAGTGGTGAATGGAAATACATAATCATTTCTTTCTCCTGGCCATGTAAGTTGTTCCTTTCTGCAGCTTGCTGCCCTCCATTGGTTTCTCTACCTATTTGTGATGTCTATTTCGGCATTTGAGAGAAATATTTCCCGAGACCAGCTGTGCCCGTGCCTAACGTGCAGGCAAGTTTTACACTTGTGCCCAAGTACAAAGCCCAGTCAGGCAGAGGAGGGAGGGAAGAAGCCCCTCCCTATGGAGCTGATGGGTGCAGTGGCTGGGGAAGTTGAAGAAATGTAATCAACGCTGCATGCACTCTCGGCACAGAGGAAATTCTTTCTGGGGCACAGGGAGGTGTCTGAGCCAGGACTTGCTCCCCTGGGAAGGAGCTCTCCTCCTTCCGAGTTAGAGCCGCCTGCCATGCCCAGCCCAGCCCTCAGTGAGCTGCTGTGCATTCCTTGTGTGCCATTTGCACTGCATTTCTCAGCAGAATTATTTTCATTTTTTTTTTTTTTTTTACCAAGCTTGTATTGTTCAACAGAGACCAAAAGTGACTTAGGAGTTTCTGGATGTTATTTCCACATAAAGCGGTCAGACAGAAAATGCAGGTCTGCACTATGTGGAGCTGCAGATCTGATTGTGAAAATCAGTTCTGAAAGCAGTGGGAAAAAACGACTCATCTATGACTCAACTTTGGCCTTTTATAAGTTAGAAGTGCATGTTTATGCATTCTAGTGCATTTAAAAACCTGTATTGTACATAGTGTAAGAACATGCACACATATTAGTGCATATATGTGTGTACATATATATATATACACATATATATGTGTGTCTGTATTTATTGTGTATTTGTGGTGATGGATAGTCCAATCACACTGGCCAAGCTGTGAACAAAACATAAACCCTAACACTGAAGTCCCTGATCTCTGATCAGATTAACCCTTCATCTCCCAGCACACCGGTCAGTGCACTGAAATTCCCTGACAGTTTCCTGTCTCCTGCAGAGGTCAGTTTGAGTTCAGGTACAGTGTCGGCATTTGAAAGATACAGGAATCCTTGAAAAGTGGGAATTATGGCCATTTGTTGTTGATGGGGAGGCCTTGCTGGTTGCTGAAGTGACCCATGCCGTGGGTCCAGCTCCATCTTGGGGACTATTAAAGATATTGGGAGTTCCCAATGTTGCAACAGCCAGCGCTTCTTTATAAAGAAGTATCTGAGAAATAACTTTTTTTTTCTTTTTTCCTCGTTTTCTGATTTACAATATGAGAGACATTCCATAGACCTGTGTGACCTCAGGGTGATATTGAAAAACTATAAAAGCAAGAGCTCAGCTATATTCTCTGCTCTTCCTTATGAATGTACAGGATTATTTTTTACAGGATATTCTGAAGTGCCATATCCAACCTTGTTTAAATAAGGAAAACTACAGGAATGAGTTTGCTACCTTTGGGAAACACTTTGAAACCAATTTCCCTTGCAAAATACGGGATAGCACTTTTTAATGATTTTTGCTAGGACTTAGCAGAATTCTGAAAAACAAACAAAAAAATTAAAATCAAGTAAGTCTATAGATTCATCACATTGTGAAGTCAGTTCTTGGGCTTGCTAGCTGAGATTCCTCAATAAGCAGTTCATATTGGAAGTGAACAAATTTATACACTGAACATAAGGAAGCAGGTGTTCTCATGAATCTTTTTGCTTCTAGAAATACTCCCATGTTTTACCATGCAATTAAAATTATACCAGCCATATGAGGTAGAGCTGAATTATCTTCCACAGTATATATATATACATATATATATATACATATATATATATATAAAATTTATATGATGCTTCTGTGCATGTAAGACTTAGGAGGCCACCTGCACTTGAAAGGGAGGCGCTTTGTTTCGGTAACAGTAACTTTCAGCATGATTGTGATCCTTCAAGCTTTCCAAGGGCAGGACATCAGCCCTTATCTCAGTGCAGAACTCCAAATGCTCAACAGATTTTATTGTTTGAATCTCCATGCTCAATTTGTCTTCTGTCCTCTGCTGAGAGTGGAGACAAAGGTGTTGATCATTTCTTACCTCTATGGATGGATTTTGTTCTGGATGCAATAGTTTGAGGTGACAAATTTGACTACAGGGAGAAAACCAGACACTAAAGAGCTCTTCAATGTAGTATAGGCAGACTGAAAAAGAAGCTGTGGTTTCAAGTGGAAGTGGACATATTCAGCTAAACAAGAAACTACGTATAAAACAAAACCTCACAGCTCTTTTCCAAGTTATACAAGCTCCTAGTATCTTCAGAGAAAAACTGTATACTTTCAAGGAAGTTACACTCTAGTCAAGCAGAAGTTATTTGGTTTACTGTGGGGGTAACTGGGTAGAATGTAGTGGCTTCTGATATCCCTGTAGTATGTTGGATTACACTGACGGATGGCAAAAGATCAGAACTGATGTTGTTCAGTAGATCCCTCCAGCCAGAACTCCATGAACATTTGCACATGGAGAAGCACTAGCTATTAATGACATTGGCTTCTCACAGCCTATGTCAGATTTGATTCAAGGACTAGATATGAAAGGTACATGTAATGAGATACAAAAGTGGCTGCAAGGAATTTACTCCATCTGGAATTCTAGTAGTTTAAGTGGGTCACTCTCCAGTGGTGAAGTTTGATTTGCCAAGTATGGTACAATTCCTGTCCTACAGTGCTGGCCAGACCACCACAGGTGGCTGAAGAAATCCAGGACTGGGCAAACTAGTCAGCAGCAGACTGAGGCCACTGCAAAAAAGTAGAGTGAAAACATACAGCAAAACCTAGCAGTATGAGTGGAGTGGAAAAACGTCAAACGTTGGTACTCCTGAGCTATTGTCTCAGTGTTTCTCAGCTGCTCAGGTCAAGCATTCACAGAAAAGGTTGCAGAAGATGAGGATGAATGGTCAGAGATGCCTTCTCATCATTTGCCTTTTCCTTGACTGTGGGAGCTATAACCTTTACAGAGCCCTAGTAAGAAAGGGGCACAGTGCACATGCTATTTTTGGCAGCTCTCTCCTGGAAGACCACGAAGTTTTACAAGCTCCAGTTGTTTGAATCCAAGGTATCACATTCCCTACTCCTCTATGCCGGTGGCCAGCACTTCCCAGAGACATAACCTCACTAACAGAGTGGCCCAGCTCCTCTGTCCTGGCCGAGGACTGTGCTGTGCTTTGCCTCCCTCTTTGGCTTACACCCACCGCTCTCCTGCTGGGTCTTGCTCATACACATGCACAAACTCTCTCTCCATGTGTATGATGTTATGGATACACATGGTAAGTCATATGCATTCCAGTAATATGCATTCCTTCAAGTATTCTTGCACTGCATAAATATTCTGTACATGCAAATACATAGCTATCACTAATATTCCCTTGCACCCCTTTCCATTCCACTTAAGAGCTCAACATTCAAGCCACTAAGAAACTCTCAGCAAAGGATAAGGAATGAAGCAATTTTATTTAAAAGATACACTACTTTCACTATATTGGAGTGGGCCATAAAAACCTTAAAGTCAGATTATTAGAAAGTATTTAACAAGCCAAGTATTTAGAAGCTCCTTCTCAGCCTGATTGCAGAAGGTTTCAGTAATTCCTGGCTCAGACTTGAATAAGTGCTAGTAAAGCTTGACATTACTATGATGAAAAATCATACACAAAATACTACAAGCGAAAGTCCTACTTATCTCAAACAGTAATGGGGTGAACCTTCTCTTATTTTGAAGAATTAAACAAGATAATTTAATGAGTATTGATCAACTGCACTTACTGACAGAAAGATGTTATCAAACTATCCCATGAAAATAAAATTTTGCTCGGTAAAAACAATACTATTGATGCTATAAGATCTATGAAGCATTTGATGTGCTTTTTAAAGATTTGAATTGAGGATCTAGAACTGTATAAAATAACTGGTTTATACGTTATATAAGGTAACCATCAGCTCATGGCTCTTGAAGTCTAATTATAAGCGGGAAATTGTCACTGAGTATGATCTCACTAGAATTTTTTCCAGCCTTGTCATATTTTTATTAATAACCCATAGAAATCATCTAATCATATCACTTCTGATGAAGTTTTCATATAAAGGAAAGACTGAAAAGTGATAAATAAGGATAAAAGCAGATCACTAGTATAAAAGGATCTGCACTGCATAGAGAGCTAGAACAAACACATGCTTCAATACCAATGATAAAAGGCTCTTTATCTAAAAGAAAATATATGTCATATTAAAAAGAAAGAAATTCCAGATTGTAAGGTTATCAGGCGGTATTTCCAGTAAAAGAAGAATTAGAACTCATGGCGGACACCTGAATATGTGTTGCTCCTAGTTGCCATTGCGGCTTCTGTGAGTAAAGATATGATTCAGTGAAACAAAAAAACAAAACACTTGAGGGTTATAGTGTTATTGGAGCATCTGCTGTTAGAGTCCAACACTACTGTCCACACTTTAAGGAAGATGTTCCAAAAAACCCTGAGAGGCTTCAGAAAAGAGGTAAGAAACAAATAGAAAAGCTACAAAGATGACTGTAAAGATTGAAAATGCTGGTAAAATTATGTTATTAACTTGATCACTAGATCAGTTCACGCCTGAATATGGAGACTTGATCATCCATGCCATATTTCAACTCACTTTCTGTGTATAGTTTGGGATAAATCTACTACTTACTCTGATGCAATAACTTCTTCTTGTGGTGGTTTAGAAGATCTGATATTCTTGAGCTTCACCACTACTGCCTGTATGACTGCAATTTTTCCCCTCTCAATATTCCTGTGAAAAAGAGAGCAGAAGAGTAAGCCCAAAGTCTAGGCGCAGATAAAAAGTTGCGAAATGTCACCTTAGCTAATAAAGCCATCTACATAATTAGGGCCTGGAATTTGCTGTATTTTATGGACATGTTGAGGAATGAACAATATAGCTATTTCCCCCTTGCCTTCAGAAGCATGTCTACACACAAGTCTGTCTCTGTGCGAACATCCCTGGTGTGAGAAAGGACAGCTGGGCAGGCTTGTGTTTGCCTCTGCCACAGTGAGTATGGAGGTAAAGTGATGAGAAACAGAGGCAAGGAAAGGCCTTGTACAGCACTACCAACTTGGCTCGAGCTACTTGCTCAAATCTGAGTCCGGGCATTGCTACCAAGCAGCAGAGGTAAGACTTTGACCTCATCAGAAAGAAGGTCGAGAGAGCAGATTTTCTCAAATCTGTGGTTATCTACATGGGGAAGAGTACTTTGAAGAATGCACAGTTGTTCAGTTTAGCAGAAAGATATGATAAGGTCCAACACCTGGAAACAGAAGTGACAATAATTCAGACTAGATGTAAGGCTTGCATTTTTAACAGTGTGGGTAATTAGGCATTGTGAACTAGCAAGTCAGAACTGCAGTGGGTTTTTCATCACAAGAAATGTTAAGATTGGGTATTTCTCTAAAAGGTATATTCAGCTCAACCATAGCTTTAAGACTAGAAACAGAAATTAATTCGGGGATGTTCTTTGGCTTATGTTATGTGGAAAAGGAGGAGAAGAAAATAGATAATCACAGCATGGCATTTTGCCTTAAAATGTGCATAATTGTGAGTTTGAACAGAGAAGAGAAAATGCAAAATATTTGTGGAAAAGATAGTTGAGTTAACTAGACATAGTGAGAAATTCTAATTTGTGTATGCACTTCTCTCTCTTTTGTGCAGCTAAGTCTCTACCCAGCATATTTGAGCAGACTTGCACCAGTACTGACCAGATCTTTTCAGGAGCTGGAAGATTATACCTCAGCTCAGCTTCCACTGTGGACCCACTGCACTTCTCTGAGTGACTGCACAAAGTTTCAACTCTGAAAAAACCGCCTGTTCTCTCCAGGGCTGGCAATAAACCACAAAATAACTGAGAATGAAAACAGCTAGCTTAAGCAGATGGGAGAGAACTAAACACCTGCTTAGACCTGTAAGTTACATGATGGCTCCACACTTCAAAGCAATAACTTAACCCATGACTGACAAGTCTGTCTGCTCGATTGTCTGCTTGCCCAAGCACTGAAATGCCAGTTCGGCTGATGACCTGAACTACCCATTCCTATTCCCTGTTGACCCAAATCTAAATTATATTTCCAGAAATGTCATATTCTTTGCGTCATTTTCCCCTTTTTCACAGTTCTTGCAAATCTCTCAGACACCTGAAACTCTCAACCAAGGACCAAATCCTTCATCTCCCACAATGGCAATAAACTATCAGAATTTAGGAATAGAAATAGGTTGCAGCTGCCACATATAATGCCACAGATAACACAGAATGGAAAAAGTCAGCTTTTACTGCTTCCCTAAGAAAAGAAAAATTAACCCTTGACTTGCAGTTCTACAGTCACCTTATAGTCACTCTTATTTGAAGCATTTTTTCTTCCAGTTATTTCCAGGAATAAAAACTCTGAACTAGAGCTTGCTCACGCTTGCTGCCAGTTAAACTTTTAGGGGTAGTTTTAGAACTTCTGAAAAAGAAAAGTTCATCTTCCTTGAACCTGTGCATTGCCTAACAATGCCCATAATAATTTGCTCCTCATTTCATCAATTTCTACATTTATTATAGTTTTATCATGTATTAGAGATAGCTCACATTTTTTTGCATGGTCGCTAGACCCTCTCTAATGTCAGAATGAAGCTGGGTATATAAAGACTTCACAGATTAGGATCACTGCATGGCTAGTACAGTCCTATTTATTTCTAAGATATTGTAGCAGCTGAGATCAGATGAGGTATTTGGGCCAGCAGGTCAAGTTTCACTGGGAAAGAGGATGGTGCTGTCTGTGAGGGATCCTAAGACCAAGCAAACCAGGCAGTTTTGACTGGTTTATGACACTGCAAAGTCTCCCAAACTTCTTTCATGGGAGACAGAGGCGACCATCAGAAATCTTGGTTCTACCAGAGCTGGCTTTTAAAAACAGAAATATTAAATTATATTGCAGCTCCAAATGTTCATATAGACAAGCTGAGATAACAGTTTTCATTAAGACACCTAAGTGTTATTGGCATCCTTACTAAGCTTCAGACAATGTTCTCTTTGGAAAATACTCTGTATCAGCTATATCTGTTCACATGTGAAATGGCAAAAGATGGAAAAATACATTATATCACAACTCACAAGAAGTTTTTCCTGAATCACTGAGTTCATCAGCAGTTCGGAATAGGAGCTTTGCAGAGCCTTCTCCAGCAAGTCCCTGTTTTTCCCAGCTCTTTTGGGGACTCATGCCCACATGCTTCACTTTTTTCAGCCACTGCCAACAATGGCTCCATTCTACGAGACAGGAAGACCACTCACACACTGAAATGCCAACTGTCTGTACGGCATCCTCTGAGGCAACTCAATGAATGTCAGCCTTGTCTTGGGCTCTGTTTCTCATATAATTTCTGCTTTATTTTAATTGTACCTTAGCTACACATGTATAACTCCTTGAAACACAACATTCTAATTCCCGTTTTGGACCCTCTTTCTAGAGCCGTGCAGTTGATTCTTCATATAGGCTTGCCCAGCTTGTGAGTCGATTTAACCAAGGAAGCTTCCCAAGCTGTAGATCCATGCAGAAGGCAGAGCCACAACTTAGTGCGCTGTGAAAATGCAAATCTTCCTGGCACATCTATATTTCTTGTGCACCCTCTGCTCAAATTTCTGCTGTACTCAACAATGTGATAAGACCTTCACCAAAAAAGTAAAGCGGTTCCCGAGATTACAAGCTTGGGTTATGGCATAGAGAGGATGTCATCTGAGAAAAAGTACTAAGAAAAAAAAGAAAAGCCACAGCTTCCATGAGGAAACAACAAGCAACCTTCAAACCTTGAAAAAAGTTCAAAATCACTTTCAGTTGCTGTCTCACTTTTTTTGGGTGTGAAGGACAGAGCAGGTCTGGGTTCCTCACCCAGAAAAGGGTGAGAAAACTGCAGACCAGTACAGGAGATGCAGCTGCAGAGATGAACTGCGAAGACACAGCAGAAAAGAGTAAGTCAAAACAAGGAGTCTAAAATTTGGGAGTCTAAAACCACAGATTTCCTCCCTTTAACAAACCTTTTTGTGACAAAGCACCTAGACAGCAAATTTTATCCTGGAGAAGTCTTTCCCCAGTTTCTCACTCATTTTTTTTATTTCTTGCCCTTTTTCCCAAATAAGAGACCTAATATTCAACAGGATCTTGGTACATACTAGTGCATATCAAGGAAAGACCAGATTCAGTTCAAATTTTCTTGTTTACAATTTCAGGCTGAATCCTGCCCTCCAGTCCTTACTCTAACGGGAGTAACACTTGTGTAATTGAATACAGAATGCAACCCTTAGGGTTTTGGTCTGACCAGTAACAGAACTTTATGTGTGTTTAATTCATTTTTAGGTTTAGGCATTTTTTCAAATTGGGGCATAAGTTCTGCTCTCGTGTTAGGAATGAAAATAATAAAAAAAGGCAGAAACTTATATTTGGTTTCAGTACAGTCGTGCATCCATGCATACATCCATATATAACATGTAGAGAGAAAGAGAGGGAGGAATGTCTGGAAGACATTATTTTTAGAGGTATATAACCATTAGACATCCTTCATTATTGTTGAAAAATCTTCAAATCAATGCAGTAATAAAACATTCACTTGTTGTTTATTGATGAGGACGCTCCTGCGCCCAGCTGTAACAGGGTCCTGTTGTAAGGGAGAGAGCCTGCAGCAAACTCCCTTGGCTGCACTGGGAGCAGGATCAGGCCTTGCTGGTTTGAAGGTCACTGCATAATACATTCATATTCACAGTATGAGCACAGAACGGCATTTTTGGTAGATTTTTACTTTCCTCTAGGTTTTGTATTGTGAAAATATGACAATGTTTAGGATGGGATAAAATATACCTGAAGAAAGAAATTAATGTGGTCATAAGGAAGGATATTTTCAGTAAGGAACTTGGCCTACTTAAGTCTGTACATGGATCAGTAATAACCAACCTCCTCCTGGAATGCTGAATTAATTCCCAAAGCTACGGTAACCCCTAAATTATCAAAGTTTTGGCAGGCCAAGAGGAAGTGGTTACTGTACCAAATCTGAAAGCAAAATTGAGGGAGAGAGATAAAAAGGGCAGAGATAATGAAAAAAGAAAACTCAGAGACAAATAATTATTTAAAACAAAAACCAAAACAACACTATTTTGAGTTTTACTCTAAAAAACACATCAGAAGGCTTGCACCAGTGCCAGTCTGGAGAGGCAAGGAACTGGGAAGTTTTTTGCAAATTATGGTATCAGTACAACAGACAAAATGTTAGGACATTTTAGCAGATGGGGATGAGAAGAAATTGCCAAGGTGAGATGATATTTACCCAAGTTGTCTGAGAACTCACATGTGAAATCAAACAGTAATGGTGCTTTGGTTTAAAGCACCCACAGAGGCAGAGAAACAAAATGTGATTAATGCAACATTGATCTTCACTAAAGGTCCTGTGGTGCTAGTTATTGAAGGCCTGGAAATTTATTTCTGCATCAGGTAAATAAGTAGAGACTGTAACAAAACTTCGGTATCATATGAGAAGATGGTCAAGATTAACTTCTGTGCAGCAGTCATGCCCCAAAATCTTTTATAGTTGTTAGACCCCATCAATGTGTATATGGATAACACAGCCAGTTGATACAGTGTGACTGGATTTTCAACAGACTTTCAACAAAATCCCTCACCAAAGACTCTTCGAGAAACAAAAACTTGAAGATTAGTCATGGGCTAAATGGAAGGTATTCCTCAGGATTAGCAACTGGTGAAAAGAAGGGAAACAAAGGGAAACCGTAAGTGGTCAGTTTTCATAGAGGAGGACTATTACAGACAGAATCCTCTGGAGAGCTCTCTTGGGATTCTGCTGTTCAACGTATTCATAAATTGTCTGGAAAATGTTAAGTAGCGAGTTATCACTTTACAGTTCATGAGAATGATTCAGTATTAAATCTATGATGCGAAGTGTTACAGAAAGGCCTTATGAAGGACTCGACAACAAAAATAACAGATGGAATAAAGGGTAAAAACTTGGAGGTAAACAGTCTTAATATATACAGGAGGAAACATTCTCATCTCAGGAGATTTCAGATGACTGTGAGCCTATTGGCAGTGCCAACAATGCTATCGACAACAAAAGGCAAGGAGGAAGTTAGGAGTTACCAGAAGAAGAATAAAAGATAGAAAATATCATTCTGCTTTTGTGTAAGTCTCTGGTACATGCATACCCAGAGCTCCATGTGCAGCTGGGGTGAACAGCATTGAGGAATGCCAAATGGTTTCTGAGAGAGAAAGACTGAGCATGCCTTCAAGAGCCTCAAATACATCTTTTGTGCAACTGCTGGTAACTTCACAGCCTGCAAACTGAGCCTAGTGTAAAACCACCCATCTTAACACATACTTCCTGTAGAGATTCTGAGCAGCACAGTCAACATGCTATGCTCAGGACATACCTCTTCCCATGAAAAATAACCATCAAGTGTGTGCTCCATCAACTAACTAATCCTTTCTGGGAAGAGCTGGCTTTTCTCTGTGTGTGTTGTATGGACAGTTTGTGTAAGCAGAGCTACTCTCTGCTGAGCAGTATATAACTACACATTGCTGTCCAGGAAAATTGTGCTGTCAGCATGGCTATCCTGCCAAGTTCCTGGGGATCCCCTTGCATCTCCTCCTGCTTCCAGGGCATCCCTATGGCTCCATGTCAGGAAAATCTAAACAGTGGCAAGAGTGGACTTCCTGACATCTGTTTGTTCAAGGCAGGAATTGCTAAAAAGTTTTTCTGCAGCAGATGCTGTACAGTTTCACAGAATCCTATTCTACATATTCCTACACGTATGTGAGCATGTCCACCTAGCTGTGCATGTGTGTTGATACCCCTATATGGCCGATAGAGGTGTTTGATACTAGATAGATTTATAATTGTCTAATTGTGAAAATCATACCATGTGTAGTAAATCCTTTTGCTAAGTCAGATTAAAGGTGCTGTTACTCATGGCAATGTAATACTATCTATAATTTCTGTGTTAAACTTGACATTATAAATCCTTTAATCTGAGTATTTAAAAGCTGTTCTATGGCTCATTTTTCAAACGGCATTCCAGTTAACACATTTATTGCTAATGAACCACTAACTTGTTCTATCTTTCTTGGATAAATGCTGTTGACCAACATTATTATTTGCTCGTCAAATAATTATTTTTTTGCTTTTTAATTTAATTGCTTCAATAAAAATATACACCAATAATGCATTTTTAATTACACTTCCCAGGTGACCTATGCAAAAAGAGGTTTTATAATGAAGCCACAATAATTAGCCTGTCACAGTCCAGTTTGGGGCTATTGTGTAGTTGTCCTTTCCATGGTTCACCTTAGCCTGACTGGAATTCTAAAAGCCTTATATATTATCTCCATAACACTTAGAAGGGTATTAAAAATGTGCTCAGTACTGGCAGAAGCAGGCTTTCTAATTATTGTCAACTATTTCCAGTGTGACGTGGTAGATTCCCCTGAGAACTGAAACAACAGCCCACTCCAGGATTTGTAATAGGCCCTAGAGCCTAAGTAGTTGTAGACAGAGCTGTTTCCCTCAGGATAGATAATTGGTTTACATAGCAGCTCAACATTTGAACTAAATCTGTTTTTTCCCATTGTCATTTCCCTGTTAAATATACATAACTATTTGGGGGTATTAAACACAATGTGGCTGACTATTTAATAGCAGAATAATTTGCATGAGCTACTTTACCTGGAATGCTAGTAACTGTTATCACCCTACATTTCCATGCATAAATGATAAATATTATTAAGGTGAAATTCTGTAGTCTTTAATCAAGAACACCTTTCACAGAAGCCACTGGGAGTTTTGCTCAATTAAATATTGCAAAATGTATCTCTCAGTTTGTTGAAAGTAAGATATCATCATTAAGATATTCTACCTAATGTTATTATTGGTCAGCTTATTAAATGAATATTAATGTTGTGTACAGGTATAACCAACACTGTAGGGTGCTGATCTTTTATCATCAGTTTATACACCACTTTTATGAAATGCTCAATTAGCAGAATTAATGGTTAAGACACGAATATATTTACTGTCAGTGGCAATAACCTAATTCTAGCAATTAAATGTCCTGAGTCTGAGTTGCTATAAAGAGAAGAGAGATAGTGAGTTTATTTTTAAAATACATTTTACTTTAAGTTTGCATATCTAGGAGCAGTACGTATAAAAAAACTGTAGAAGAAATCAAGGCACTGCAATAGTTGTGGTCTCTTCTTTTAGCAAAGGATGTCTTACTGTTTCATGTAAAGAAGAAAACAATTGTAGATCATTTCAATAAAACTTATTTGCTCACAGCTTTTCAGGGAACATAAAATCCTGAGCCTGCAAGTACGAAGTACTTCAGAAATTCAAGGTGTTCAGAAATCACAGGATTACTTCCTAATCCTTGCAGTTAGATGTGATGCCCAGCTGTGCAATGTAGTTAGAGATTTCAGGTCTTTGACAATAAATTTGGTCATGTTGGAGTTGAAGAACCGTGATAACAAAATTCTCCGTGCATTTCCTATTTGTCCTCTCATTTTAGTAAGTATCCTGGGTGCATAAAAATTATTATTGTGCCTGTAGCTTTTTATCTGATATGCACAAGAACTTAAAATACCACATTCTAGTGTCCATCGTTCAGCACCAACTCAAAAATCACATGGATGTTATGATTTCAAAAGCACTGCTTTGTCACTCTTTTTGTCTGATATTAAAATGTTGTTGCTAGACATTTTCTGTCCCCGAAAGAAAAAATTTCAGAAAAAGAAACAGTAGGAAATCAATTCATAAGAGTGGTCAAAATGTGATACCCTGAAGTTTACAATTCTTTGTAGAAATACCTAGGGATATTTCGTCTCATAAGAGGTACAGGTCAGACCCTGCACACCATGACAATTGCCATTGATTTCAGTGTATAGAGCCAGTGGCTCCAATTCTACAAAATACTCCAGTCCTTGTAAAAAGCTACTAAAGCACAGCAAAACCATTAAGCATGGGCTGAGCTTTAAATTTATGCTTAAGTTAAATGGAAGGCAAGAGGATCTAAGACTGCATTTGCCCACTACCAAGAAGTTCTTGTGCCCAAAACAAAGCACTGTGTTGTGCTGGGAGAGGCAGCTCCTCTCCACCAAGGCTGATGTGGCTCGTTCCAGAGATGCAGCTGTCAAACTTAAGTATTTTAATGAACCGCAAACAATATTGTTAAAACAAATCTTAGACTAAAACTAATATGCCTAACATGTACAAATATGACATGGCATATGTTTTGTGTGTAAGAAGTCTGAATTTCTTAGAGGAGGAGAAAGGATGAGTAAAAAAATCAGTCATGTGAGTTGTCAAATATAACCTTTTGGCATTCTAATAAACTGTTGCTTGGATAGAAATATCAAGCTATTACTAATGGCTATTAATGTGTGCATGCTTCATGTAATTTTATAGTATCTTATTTTAATATCTGTAATTGTAATGAATTGCAATTTAGGAAGGAAACAATTTTCATTTACTTTATATAACATAATTATGGACCAAATTAACCCCACACTAGTCTTAATTACATTTAGTTTCATTTGGCTGATCAAGCAATTAATGTGCCACTGTATTTTGGAAGTAAAAACCAAGTTGTTACGGTCTGTCTTCAAAAAACATGTACTCATCTCAAATGTAGCCACTGTGTAAAACTGTCCTTTGGAATATTTTTTTTTTTTTGGTTTACTGTACATCCGTATGTTGCAGCACAAGAATGTGAGTATAATGAGGCCCTTCTGCACCTGGGGTCCTGTTATACTATGCTGCTTAATAATCTTCACTTCATGCCACCCTTTATCTTCTGTTCTCAGATTGTACTTGTGCTTTTCTCTTTTAATTGGGAACTAATTTTAATTTTGCCATTAGAGGCAATAAAAAAGCCCACATATAAACTTGTGATTTCCTCAAGCCTCTGTACTGTCACTCAGCCTTTTTTTTTGAAGTCAGGGCTGGAACTAGCTCTTTTTGCTCTTCTGGCTAAAGAATAGCAGAGGGAGAATATTTTTTTAAAGCCAAGACTAGAAAACCCATAAAATATTGAGCTGCATACTGATGTTCATATTCGGGTTTTCCTCAGCACTCCAGTGAAATCAATGCCAGCAGAATGCAGCACGAAAACAATATAATGGCTTTAGGATCTGACCCATTAGCATTTAGTACTATCTATCAGTGTGTCTAATCCTTTTCAACTAATTGAGAGTGAAAACAGCCTTTTGCAATACAGGGATGTTATGAATCTAATTGGGGTAGTACAAGGTAATTTAAGCATAGTTCATAAGCAGGGACATTCTCAAAACAGAGGCACTGTATTATCTATTTATGAGGATTTGGAGGTGCTTTCAGAAATCAAGTGACTCATGTCATAGCAATCGCTTTATTTTCAAAATTTGAAGAAGAAATGACTATTCCCACAACCTTCACATTTCTCAGTAGAAAACAGCAGTGCATTTAATAAAACAGAATTTTATTTATGCTGCTTTTTCTAGATAATATGTGTGGTTTGGTGATTTAGATAGAGGTAATTTCCAGCAACTTTTTTCCATTTAGAGGGTGGATGAAGGACCAGTCTACACAGGACCATACTATTTGCCTTGAGAGTGCATTGTGTTACTACTGGGATTAAGGCTTTGCTGGACCTCAGGAAAATCTGGGTCTTAATGTACTCTTCAGCTACTTCAGTCAAATTCTAGCACTTTTTAAACTGAAGCAATTCAAAGCCATTTTAAAATCTTTTTTTAGTGTCCTTAACAGCAATTCTGAGAAAGCCATGACTTTACACTCTTTTGCTCCAGATAATGCTCAAAGCTAAATTTCTTTCCCTGAAGAACATTAGTCAAACTGACTTTGTAGGGTTCTTTACATGACTAAAATGAATTGAATTTGACCTTTCACTTTTGACTGGTCTGGATGACAATCATCAAGAATATCATATTACATTCATGTCAAAAGCTAAAAGATATTCCCCCCCCCACTCTTAGTAGTAGGAAAGACAGCTCTCTTTTGTCTTCCCTATGTGTCCACTGTAAATTCTCCACTTAACAGTTGTACAGAGTCAATGAAAATTTGAGCAGAAGGAATGTCAAAGTATCTGTAGCCATACATTTCATCGAGATTTTCTTGCATTTCCCCTATTGGAACTGGCCCATCCTTCACTGCTTCCACTCAACAGTGTGACCAAAGCTGTTCCAGCTGATGTGGATGACCTCCCGCCCAGACAGGGGAACGGGCTGCACGTATCACAGCTTGCAGCAGTTTGTCCTTCTCATGCAAATATTCTAACCAGGGTCACCTCATTGGTGGTAGCTGATAAAGCTCAAAGGCTGATGTGGACAATGCTTAGCAAATTATAAAAGTAAATCTGGCATAAAGTCACTCATGACTTCTCAACTGTAGGAGAAACCAATCTCTCCAAGATAGAGATAAGCTCTGTATCAATTGGATGACGCAGTAGATTTTTGAGAATCGGAGGTCAGAGTGAAGTATATCTTTCTGCACGCTGATTTGGGTCAGATCATGTGGAGTGTGCAAGTGAAGGTGAAGATGTCTGGTCCTACAGGAATAGCCTGATCAATTGGGATAAACTCTAAAGGAATTTCGCTGTTGATTTCACCAGTACGGGAATTTTACTCGCGCACGAAGCTTTATGCAGTTAGAAGCAGATGTTAAAGATGGAATTGATTATACCAAGTTTCCCCCTAAATTATCTGTAGTAATATTTCAAAACCAAAAGAAGGCAGCATTTTCTAATGCTGCTATATACTACATTTAAGGGAAATTTATATGGCAAAGTGATACATTCTGAGGTCTAAGCACACTCATTATCAGAGAAAAACACAGTATAATGAATTGCAATTGGTCCCGTGTATTTTCTCTATGAAAAGAAAATGTACAGACTACTGAGAGAAGAGCATTTCTTTTCATTTCTAATGCAAACAGCTGAACCACTGTCCCATACCACTTACTGAAATAAGCAGTCCAGATGTGGAAATGTATAGGATTTTTAGCTGCATTTTTCAGCCGGTTGGAAAACTTCGTCATGTTTATAGTGATTCAATTTTCAAAGTACTACTCTGTAGTTTTTAACTTATTAACTGCAATGAAGCACAGGCTTGGCACTTCCTGCAAAACCTGTTGGACACAGAGATCGTTTCAGAAAGAGGAAAGCACAGAGTGGCAGGTGAGCAATCCAAGTGCAATCTAGCCTTGAGTGCAAAAGTGGAGTTATGGCTCCATGTGGCAGACTGAATATGCCTCCCCAATTGCTTCACAGCATGTAGAACATACATCAGTAACCACTCAAACTTTTAATAAACTAATCCAGCTTTCTTTGTAACAACTGGCGAAGCTGCAATACCCCTTCTGTACTGCCATCAGATCTATTGTGGAGTGATGGCAGTGGGAATGCCACAATGCCACTCTGCTTTCAGGCTCTCTTTGCTACCCAGAGCTAACAGGGAAATGGCATATAGGGACTGGATTGACTCCTCTGTGTTGTAGCAAAAAGAAACCCCACCAGAGGTAATAAAGGAGAAACATTAACAATAAAGCCATTCTGAAAAATTCCTGTTAACATGCTAAAAAAACATAGCACAATCAAATTCTGTTTTAGAACTGACTCCTAATATTCTTCCGAGCAAGAAAGTATCTTTATGTCTGTTAGTGAAAACTGAGCAGCAAGTCAACTACCTTCTCTTATTTGCAAGATGTCATTCTAACACAGCCTCCTACTGTTTATTTCAGAGGAGATTGAGAGCATCCTAAATAGTATTAAAATACAACTGGCAAAACAAGGATTACATACATTTAATTTTACATTATTCTTGATTTTTTAAAATTCTAGTTTTAGTTTACATATTGCACATCATACATTTGTTCACTAGTTTGCAGAAGTCAGTCAGTCAGTTTGATTCCTCCAGTCAGTCATTGGTGAAAATTATCCAATGTTCTACTCTATTTCACACTCAAAGCACTTCCATTATGGTTGGATAATGGTTGTACCATCAATAAAGAGTATGAATCCAGTTATGTGGAGACCTCGGCTTAACCTTTCCATATGCTATTGATATTTATAGAGCTTCTGACATAATCAATTAGTCTGAAAACTGGCACTCGTGGAAGGTAAACTCATATAAAAGAACCATTGCATCTGCATTTTCATTAACCTTTCAGATGAGTATGGAGAAAATAAAGACAAATATATACCATATGTAGTGAACAATAATCCCCCAAATTTTCTAGTGATATAGCAGATCAAGAATAAACTTGTTTAGTACTATTGTTATTGTTTAGTTCTATAGCTGCTTTCATGAGTGTTTTAATCTTCAGTCAGACATCTAGAAACACTCTGAAAGTGAAATGAGATTAGCTGACTCTCGGATGATACTCCTCTGAAACTAGTGCTGAATTTAAAGTCAGATGCAAATCCCAGTTTCGTACGGTAGTAAATTGTATTTGAAGTCAGTTGTTAAATAGCTGACATAGCACAGACGTGATCTAGGAAATATTAGACACACTACATACAAGTTTCAGGGGAGTACGTAAGCAAGCAGGTTCTGTCTGGAGATATCTGGCCCTGGAAAAGGAGCTGGAACAACTGAGCTGACTTTATTGTGGTTCATGAAAATTTGTACTCCCTTTCCACTGAAACGCTGTGGAAGTACACTTTTGCTTTGTTGGAAGCCTTACTCTGTTAAACACCTGATTTTTGTACTCTCTTGGTGGTTCAGAACACAAATCATGATATTTTAGTCCTTTTCTAGAATAAAGATTTAGTCCTAATGGAAATATTTTCATCTTGAGAGAACAAGCTGTATCTAATTATTAATTAAAACATTACTACAGTAGATTAGTTTTCCTGGTCTGTATATTTCACTCTGTTAATGCAAGTCAGAAGGAAGAGATTTCTGAAGAAAGGAGTAGAAGAGCTGAAAAGGAAAGAAAGTCCTTGGCATTATCACTGTCAAATCCACAGGACTCATTCTGGGCACCTCAGTAATGATAGCCATGCCTAGTTGGGCTAGCCTTGAAAGCAGTCAAAAGGATCACTTCCCTACATAATGCAAATTCCTCCCTATTCTAAGAAGAGTGGGAGGAGGTACCTCAGAAGAGAAATACAGGCGTGTCTATGTAGGCTCGAGGAAAGGACCATATGAGCAATTACGACCATATCTGCTATCACGTTGGGGGATTTACTACTGGATCCAGTTATAGTAACCAGTGAGGTTACCATTCACTGCTGAACACAGTACTCACCTCTTTTTGGACCCAAGCCATGTGAATTACTTAGGGAGACTTAGACAGATGGAGTGAGGTTCCCCCCGCTGCAGCTGAAAAGGAAAATTCACATAGACTTCAAAGGGGCCAGATTTTCCTCAGTCATCAAAGGATGTTGGGTCCTTCGTAATAATACCTTTACATATGCATAAGTACAGGCTAAAGAAAAACGGAATAGATTATATGGAAGGAAGAAAATGTCCTCAAAGCCCGGTTATTTAGCACAAATTGTTTGGTGTGAGTGGGCTGTTTACAACAGCAATCACTTTGGTTGCAGGACTACATGGCAAGACATTCTGGTGAAAGGAGTGAAATTCATCCATTAATTAAAGAGATATATGGCTTTTACATTTGAATAGTAGGGCTAGAAAATGTAGTAGATGGAAGGCTTTTTAACTCATAAGATGGTGTGGTGTAACCTTGTTCTAGCAGCCTGATGGGCTTTTGTTTCAAATCCCATCTTATGCACTTAGTGCAGCTCTAGCCTTTTATTAAAATGGGAAAATATATTGTTTATAAAGGCTACTCTTGACAAATAGTAACCAAAGAAAGGTGCAAAAAATGTATTGTTTCCATAATCAGAGATACACTGTAAAACAGAATAAAGTGATAAATACAGAGTGCCATTGTTTGTTGTTCTTATCTGTCTGTGCCTAGTGGCAAGAAAGTCCAAATGAATTACAAAGAAATTTTTAATAAACGAACAAAAAAAAAAAAAATAATGGGCTCCATAACCGGGAAGAACTTTGAATAAAAAATATCCCCTGAAACCAAAAGTCCCTTTAAAATCTCCACACTTTCTCAACGTTTTCTGGGTTTTTTCTTTCCCCTGCTCTTAAAAGCCTCTGGGTGATTTGTCCTATTCCCTGCCCAATAACAGCCAAACCATTGTTTTAGAGAAGATATTTTTAATGTTGTATATTTTAGGTTTTTTGTTGTTTGTTTTTTTTTTTTTTTTTTACTTTTCCTTGGACATTTCATCCACACACTGCAGAAAAAGTGAACATAAGCAGCTGCAATATGAGATGAACTCTGAACACCAAATAGGTAGGCCCTAGAGGGGAGGAACTGAAATATGAGCTGCTTATTCTTGGAGCCCTTTAAACCCTCCAATCTGTTTTAAATTATTTTGGTGCCTCTATTTAAAGGTTAAATTTTTGTTGTTGTTGTGAGCCATAGTTTAGTAATACAAAACCTGGGCAACATCAGCATAGAGTCAATTCAGAGATTACACACCCAGGGTCTTTCCTGATCCTGCCTAAAGTGAAGCAGCATGTTTATACTTAGCAACACATTTTGACATGAATGAACTTTTCACGTCTCTGCTCATAAAATAAACACGTACATTCAGCAGGAAAAAAATCATCTCACTCAGCGATCCAGCTTACATATGTTATTTACAGACCATATGTCGAAATCTAAATATGGTTATGTATATGCAAAAATTATAGATATAAAACACTGATTTCAGAGCTATGCATTAAACATTAAACCTTTCACATCTATTGTTAAATCCTTTTTCTTGTGCTGTCTTTAGTACATTAGATTTCACTAAAAAAACCCCAAACTTCTGTTCCCCTCGACCCCTTTCAAGCGAAATCTTGGCACCTAAAGCATTTATGCTTTGTTTTTCATTCTACAGTATTTTGTTTCAAGGCACTCATAATTTGAGCACTAGGGCTTAGATGTCAGCATGAACACAGTTTCGATGGCTGCTTTTTGCCATTGCCACTTTGAGTTCAGCTCTACTAAGTGCCAATGGGAAATTCCTAAAGGCCAAGGCATTTTCAATAAATTAGCATCAAGACACTGAGTCTTTGTGTAGCACTTAGGTGAAACTTGATTCAAAATGCATATTTGGGGATTCCTGACAATGCTTTCTTTGTTTTTTATGCAAATAGAAAAAGCCTTGGAATCTCTTGAATTTATATGATCAAAGATGACCACCATGAATGTGTCTGGAAGCATTATCAAATGACAGAAATACCAGAGACAGTTATATTATGAAGATTAAAATAGACATCTTTTAAAAACTGTGCCCTCTAAAGAACACTGGTTTTTTGACAATTCATTAACTTTACGTATTTTTAATCAAACTAATTTTGAAGCATCGCATTTGACATGATACACATCAAATGGTTACTGCTGGCTGGGGACTCAGAGACTTCTAGAATGTAGCAATTAAAGGGTTTATGCTCCTCTCGATGGGCAAACTAAACTCAGTTACAATTAATTAGAGAGAGATTTACACATTCTTTTAAAGACATGAGTATGGTTTCAAAGTTATTAAGTAGCATGGCATACACTCCTTCCACTGCAGCCACTATGATACAAACTTGGTGCATGGATCTTTTTATTCAAACAATGATAGGAATGCTTTGTGTTTTGTTCTGCTGGGCTATTTTCTTTCAAAAACTGCAACCAGCTAAGGAAGAAAGGGTTTCCTGAAAAGATATTTCAGTTACATAGATCCACTCCTCCATGTAAAGATCGAAAATACATTATAAAAATGCTAAATAACTGACTGGTTTGGTAGTCCAGATGAATAACAAAGTACATTTTGCCACAGGAAGAAAAAATGTTATCTAACTAAAAAGTGGCTATCTTATCTGCCCCTCTAGATGGAAGATTTTTTCGTTTTATTTTATTCAAACACAAGCAATAGTGTGAAATGAAAATGCAGATTGAAGAGAATTGACACTTACAGGGTTCTTAGAATTGTTTGAAAACAATTTCTTTTGAGCAATCATTTACTTTTTTTTCTGCCATGGTCATGTCCCACAGATGAAGCATTCAAGCTTCACCTCTTACCAGGGTTTGCTCCCTGTTTTGCTTTAGCACACCAGCCCCAAGCCATGCTGTCTGCTATCACAACAGAGAATCATGGAATAATTTAGGTTGGAAAAGAGGTCATTGTGCCTAACCCTTAAACGAACACTGCAGAGTCCAACATTTAACTACTTTCCTTAGCACCAGATCTACGGGTTTTTTAAATATCTCCAGGGATGGTGACTCAATCATTTCCCTTGGAAGTCTGTTCCAACGGCTGAAATGGGACTTTCAAAGAATTCTGCCAATCTATGAACAGTTTAAAGGACAGAGATACCATTTCCAATCAGAAATTTTGGGGTTTTGCTGCAAAGAAAGCTACTGTGAGGAATCAGAAAATCTGTATTGTGGGAAGAATTGGAAAGATTGTAAGCAGTTACCAATTTTTTGTTTATTAGACTGAAATTTTCTAAGTTCTGATGATGCCATGAGAAGGACTTAAGGGCTTCTACTGCCCAAATAAAGCTTTGCAAAGGTCCGATATATAGTTTGCATTCTTGTTTATGGCCACATGTTTAACACAGTACTAAGAATAATAAAGTCTTATTGTCATGTGGCAACAACCCTCAGGCAGAATAATATCAGTGGGACTGAAGCTTCTATAAAGTTTAGAAAGAACTACCAAGACGAAGTGAAGATGACAAGTAAGAAAAGGAGATGGAAAGCTATCCATAGCAAGCACAAGAAATTACTCTTGACAATTAAGGAATGTGAGATTTGATATAATTCACAAAAAACCTCTATGTTGCTCAGCTCACTCACAGGATGTATTCCAAAATTCTGTTCCTCATGATGCTTCTACTAAAATACATTTATTCTTACTGTCTTTAGGAAGAAACTCTCTGTTGCACCATTTATGGGTCTCCATAAAAACCAGAAATAATTATTTTCTATATAATAACCCAAAGAGCTTTTTTCTAAAAATTATTGCCAAAAGTCTGCTTGCAGGATATTGAAATTATACAAATTGGAATTGCAGTGAACAAGGATTGAGACAATGGGCTATTCACTACTGCTGGATCAATTTTCTAACTGACATTAAGCTCTGTGAAGGATATTTCTGAGAATCTCACCAAAAATACATCGTGGTTGATCTAAGTCTCAGGGCTAATATAGCTCATCCCTTGGCTGATTCTGATAAGGAGAGGTTATCATCCAAGTAGAGTTTACTGCAAGTTCCTGAAGAAACTGAAAAATTGAAGCTTTTCAATTAAATTTAAGTTCCTTTTATTTAGTTATTCGCTTTCTGTGAAAAAAAATTGTTTTCCCCACCCTAGTCATAGGACTCAATGCATTCGGAAATTTTGAAGGTACAAATTGCCACTTACTTACTACATTATTTATGGTGTCAGCTTGGACACTGTGGATGAAAATGGAATTTTTTTCTCTTGACTTCACTGGGCCGTGGAACAAGCTCAATATCCACAGCAGCTAGAGAAAAGTTTGCTTCATTTAAGTTTTTCAGGGTTTTTTATACACAGATACATGGTGTCATGGGGTTTTTTTAATTGTTTACCATAATTATGTCTTTACTTGAAATTCATATTTAAACCATTGCATGGTTGTCATGGAATTGTTGGTAATGTGTGATTACATTATGCTGTCTTTTGCCAGGACACTTGTAAATGAGACATTATCCTTGGAGATTTTCTTGGCTGAAAATGTGAGTAATTAAAAATGTAAATAAATATTATCCATTACATATGCCACAATAATAAATACTTCAATATAATGCAAGTTAATGACTCTTTAGGGATCCAGCCTAATCCTGTTACAGTGTTTCATAGGTGTACAAACAAACAAGTAATCATTTAATATTTTAACATGCTTATTATATTTATATAATATAGTTCTCAAAAAAACCATCACCACCTAATAATTATAGAGCATGAAGTATAGGAGAGGCAAATGGAGATGGAAACACAGAAGGTGTTCAGGACAGCTCTTGGTCTGCTTTTCAAACAGACATTGAGTAAGGAGGATGGATATGAAAATTGGGGCATTTCTTTTGCTTTCTTTCAGTAGAGAAGTTATTAAACCTCTGGTAGGAATATTTATATTTGGAGTCTGAAGAGACATGACCCAGGAGGGATGTGTTAGTTGCAGCCAGCCCTGCCCAGGCTGCTGCTGAGCTGGGCACAGGGAGCAGAGCACCTGTCTGGCCACAAAGCAGCATGGGGAAGGCACATGGATCTGCTGGAAAGGGAGCTGGGATTCAGCAGACTTTTTTGAAAGAAGGTGGTTCATTTCTGTCTTTCAGATCTTGCTCTCAGAATCAAAAAGCAAACTAAGCCAGATGAAGAAAATCCTCCAAGCACTGGGAGGACATTTGCAAAGGAGTTAAGTGAGAGCTGCTGTCAGCAGCATGTGCTGCACTAGGGGCAGAGGAATGGTGCAGTTCAGAATGGTTCCATCAATAATTGCAGGGGAGCCCGAGAGCTGGGGTGTGTAGGGGATGTCCTGGAGGAGAAGCAGTGGATCCTGGCTGGGTGCTGGCTCTGGAAGATGCACAGAGCTGCACGTGGTCCATGTCCCCTGTAGCATACCATGACCCCCATGGACACCGTGGCACACGCTAGGAGGACAGATGAGCTACTGCGTCCTTGGGCAGCTTCACTCAGTCTCTTCTTGGAGCTCCTTGTTTCCAATGGAGTGACCCACGCCATCCCTGTGCAGGTGGACCAGCTGATCATGTAGGTTCCCTGTACCCTGACATCAGGGACCTGGCTTTACTGGGGTGCCAAATAGCACAGAACCTTTCCTGTTAAGGTAATGCTTTACAGACGGCAAACAGCACATCCCATTTCCCTGGGAGATAAGGTGGCGGATGCTGCAATGGGCTGGCAGTGGCAGGTGGGCTGCCGTGGCCATGGTGTCCATGGCCAGTGTGCCACGGGGCCCATGGTGTGTATTAATCGATTAGCTAATTCCTGTTGAAATGAAATATCTTTTCATGTCAAATTCCCCCTGGCTATGAATCTTCATCCTGCTAGTGACTTCATTTGTCACCTCGGTGAAATCACTAAAATTATTTGCTTCTCTTGGCCCATTTGTGCAATAGGAGCTGAAGTCCTCATTTTCATATCTACTTAAGCCCTTTCCAAACTTGCTGTTCACCAGCTCCTGACTAATCTTCATGCCTTTTCTAATGCTTTAAAT
This sequence comes from Eulacestoma nigropectus, assembly GCA_013397775.1. Taxonomy (NCBI): domain Eukaryota; kingdom Metazoa; phylum Chordata; class Aves; order Passeriformes; genus Eulacestoma; species Eulacestoma nigropectus. The sequence goes on from VZTE01001195.1 coordinate 1,567,332, forward strand.
AATATCTTGGCAAAATTTGCTAAATTACATCTTTGAATGGATACTGAAAATTCCTAAACACTCAGTAAATCTCAGAAACTTTTCAATAATTAGCTGCTGTAGAAGGACAGTGATCCTAGGAATCTGCATAAGGACACTGCTGAGTCATCCTTATACTAGGCTCTTAAACCTTGAACAGAAATGCTCTTCAATAACTTGGAAGTCATATTAGCAGGTAGGTCTTATCAACTGCTCTATGGATTTGATGGCTCTTCTGGAGGACAAAGCTTATAGCAAAAGTCCAGGGATCAGTTTTGGAGAAGAAACAAAGACTCTTGTTTATTTGATGCCTCATTTTTTTTCCCCCCTTTTCTTTTCTGATATGCATATCTAATAAAGCCAAACCACCCAGGAACAGGAAAGAGAAAATAGCCTGTGCTCATTTTGTAGGCTTTTGCAGGAGGCCAAGATCAGCTCTCTGACAGCTGAAGACATTGTAGGTGTGGGCACTTTGTAGCTGTCTTCTGCTTACATTGCTCTGAGAGTACCAGCTGACATCAAAAGATGATTTGAGGACAGGCAGGCAGCAATCCCACCTGCACGCTTCAGCAATGAAGAGTTTTAGTCAAATCAAGCTAAATAATCCCAGAATGACATGGCCATGCTTAACTAGCATAGCTCTTTTACATTATTCACAGAAAATCCTGTCTCCAGTTTTTTGGAATGTCTCCTAAAGAGCGCCTCTTTTCCCTCTAAGTTTCATCTTTCCGAATTTGTGTTACCCATCGCCTTGGTAAGCTGCTTTGCTTTATCTAGTGGAATATGTCTGTTTTTTCATCCCTAATATGTTAAGTCTCTCTTGTGGTTCACAGTAATTTCACAGTTTTTACAATAAAGGACTTACTATTCCCTAGGTTTGAGGTGTTTTCACTCCGATTCTTTGATTACAGCGGTTTACAGGATGGCCCTCCTATCACAAAATGTGAGGGAAGGCTTGGAACAGATAATTGATAACACCTTGAGTTTCCTTACATATGCATAGCTACATAGAGATTCCACAAATCCTAACCAATAAAACCAAGGATCCGTTATTCCCTTTTTCTAATTAGTAGTTTATCAATAACATATACTTCAAAATACTGTTCAGGAGTAAAGACATTGGAGTACAACCCACAGTGTGCCCTGCACAGTGTGGTAAATGAAATTCCTGAAGACAGCTAATATGCTGCAGTCTGAAGTCAGCTAATATCAGATGTTTGCTGCCTCATTTATTTTGATTAATTTTTTTGGTGGGGGTGGACAAAAGGATAAGCCAAAAATCCACGTCAGGGAAGGGAGATCTGTGTTTCACCATCTCAGTTCTTAAGAAGTAAACGTGCTATGAAATTTTGTTTTCTTGACTCCCTTTAACTCTCACAATTTGCAAGGAAGATTCACCACACTGTTAAGAGTAACACCAAAAAAACCTGACATAACCATGGTCGTATTTGTTTTATGCTGGTGTCTTCTTTGGAGAAGGACTTGGAACTTCTGGCACTAGTGATCTGGGATCACTTGGTTGTTTCAGAGATGTGTGATCATCCCTAGTCTGTTTGTTTTTTTTCTCTCAGACTTTTTCTTTTGCTGTCAACTCTACTACAGAGTTCCTGGAGCTATTTTCAGGCATCATGTCAATCACAACTTCTCTTCCTACCACCAATACTTTAATCTCATCCTCTGTCCCCTCCTGCTACCTCCTGTGAGTGTCACGGCTGCACAGGGACCATGGTGGAGGCAGGGGACAGTGGGAGAGACATATGCCTACCTCTCAGCTGCAATCATGGATCTTTCCAATTCAGCTGTAGGTGATTACACCACCTGCTAAGCCTGTGGGCATGGAGCCCTGGGTAGTGATTTCAGCCATAAACTTTCTGTTTTGTGGTGTTTACCTTTGCTATCCCCCATGACAGGTTTCTCTTCTGAGCAGTAGCCTATGGCACTCAGGTGGGGCAACGAGGCTCCTGTGCGATGCAGTATACAAAGAGTGACAAATTAAAATGACAGGGCTGTCTTACAAGATTGGGGTCTAGTGAAATGAAATATTTCTGGTCCGGGTAACAAAGGCAGTGCTACATGGCAATATGTGAGAAAAGCCAGTGTAATTTTGAAATGTCTGTAACATAACTAAGTTTGTCACTGTCCCAGAGCTATCGTGTCGCATCTTCCCCAAGTGCAGCTGAAAGTGTGGCTGGGGGACTGTATTTGCAAAACTAGCTCTATTTATAATAGAAACATTTCTTGTTTTTATCTCCTCTAGCTGTATTAATGGCAGTGGTAAAATGAATCCAAAGAGCCATCATGAGCTTAGAAAATCATATGGTAGAAACTTCTTTACAATGAAATTTGGCATAATGTCTGACACCATTTTCCCCTCTTTATTTCAAACTGAATAAATAAGTTAATCATGCAAACATACACACAATGCTGCCCTCTGATTTTCTGATTCCTATTGTCCTATTTAACTAATAAAAAGAGAAAATGTTGATCTTCTCCTATCAGCATTTCATAATCCTGAGTTTTAAATTCATTGTTCTGCATTTAAATAAAGGCTTGAAAATTACTTTGAAGAGCTCTTTTCTCCCAATGGGTCTTCAGTGAATACACACAAATATTTTGTATTCTTAAACATAGCACTGATGTACACAAATGGATAATTGCCTCTACAACTTAGGTATCTAAATCTCTGCCTTTCAAGTGACATTTTTCATGCTCATTTGTGTGTAAGACTACGATGAGGCTTCAAGCTCCCAGAATGCATCAAAATCATTCCTGAAATGCTTATGCCTCTGTTTAATTAAGTTGAAGTGAAATTCATGTTATTCAAGCACTGTTAAATCAGGCTGAAGTTAGTGAATCTGAATGACATGCTGTAGCATGATTTTAAACTAACTAAAATATGTGGCATTTTAAGGTGCTTTCTTTTAGTTTGAGAAGCAAACCCCAGGTGTTTTGCAAAGCAATCCACAGAAAATTAAACCCTATTTTTCATATAACTGAAAGGCAGGAAAGTCTGTGTTCACAGAAGAAACAGAAATTCCCCTCAGAAATAAAGACGATCATGCCTTGCACTAAATAGGTAAATAGAATTCATAATCTCTGAAGCACTGTAGTAACTGAAAGATGTTTCTTGAGTGAAGTAGTACCCAACCAGAAGTGCAATGGCAGCTAAGTAGGATATTAATTGTAGCTTCCCTGCCTGCTCATTTAATTTCAACTTTAGAACAATTTCAATCCATCACTGAACATGTTGAAAGGGATCTTATTATTAAAAATTCAAAATATATTCTCCATGATCTTTTATTCTAAGAACTCCCAAATGCCTCAATGTACAGAAACACACATTTTTAATGAACCAAATGGACTTGTTTTTATAACTGACAGGAGGTGCTGGGAATTGGAATTGGAGGGGGGGGGAATCAGCTAATTAAATCTAAATCACCAACAGTGAACATAATTTCCTTGTCCAGTCACTTCCAGTTTCACCAGCTTCCTTGTACCAGTCTCATACTTTATTTCCTTCTCTGATTTGGCTTTGTTGCCTTTGAATTTTAATTAGACAGCTTCCTCCATGCTGCCCGGGTGCCACTCAGCAATGCGTGTCATGGTGTGTGAACACAGCACTGACAGGCTCATTGCTGTCAGCTCCTGTGCCCCAGCCCAGCTCCCCATGCTGGGAATGCCTTCCTGGGGAGGATCCAGCTCTGCTCCAGTAGCCCTGGGCTGCTGCTGGCTGCAGGGATTGCACCGGCGGGATCGGGAAACGGACACAAAAGCACGTGCGATGTGACGGGACCCTCCAGGACTTTTACCAGCTGAAATGGAAGAAGTCTCCCATCATATGCAACTGTAACTCTTCAAGGCTTACAGCACGGCCAGATTTTCACAGGGATAGGGAAGGCTGCCTCCCTGCCAAATTTCAAGTTGCTATTCTAAAATACGAGGTTGATGGATCTGCTAGGAAAGGAACTTGCCAGATTTCACCAGCATTTTTGTTCTTTTTTTTTCCTAACAATATTCTTGAAACATCCAAATCTTCTGAGATGTTGTCATAGCTAAATGCACCTCAGATGGTTCAAATTTGGCAAACACTTGGGAAATAGAGTTTTAGAAAGGGACTTGCTGGGAAACCTTAATAAGAAACAGAGCTAACAACCCAGTCAATGTTTACACTGAAAGAACAAACAAATAAACAATTGTGCACTTTAGTTGCCTTGACAGTAAATCTAATCAACATAACAGATTGCAAAAGATCTTTTTCCCATTAAACTGGGAGCTCTGAGTAAGAGTTAAGAAAGGTAGATCTTAATTTTTTACTAGCTGAAGAAGAATAGTACATAGAGCAATATTCCAAATTTAAATGGAGAGTAAAAAACTGTTTCACAGAACACACAAATGTGTTAGGATATGTCAGTCTTTGAAGAGAATCACTTTCAAATTGGACTCGTATTATTCACTGTGCCATGATCCACCCTGGCACCTTCATGACAAGAAAGCTGCATATTAGATCTGCAGAAACTTCGTTCCTGCCCAGGGTTTTCTCAGATTAGAGTAAGACATTACTTAAAACATTTAGGCAGTTGCTGGAAGTACACGTTATGTAGCATTTCCAGAGGAATCCTGTGCTGGGTGGCAGAAGATAGGAGAGACACAGGGAAGACCTGGGGGGAGGTTTTTATGTAGCTCCACTGATCAGCATAAACAGAAAAGGGGCATTGCTGCAGCTCTAGTCACTCAGCTGCAGAAAGAGTCATTTTTCAGTGGGATGGAGAATTTAGAGGCTGTTCCTCCACTCTCCAGCTTAACCCAGTGTGCAGGATACCAAATATTACTTCCGCATTTCACTTCCACATCACTCACATCAAACCAAAATCGACCTGGCCTTTTAAGTTTATCATAAGCTATCTGGAGCATGAGGCATATTTTCCGTTTTTGTAAAAATTGGGGGAAATACGCAGCAATGTACACACTATAATAAAACAGTGAAACCGAGAAGCTACTGCTTAAGTTAATTCAATATGGCCACAAAATAGATCAATTCGATTAAAATTGAGTAAACATTTTTATATAAATTCAATTAATTGGTGTGGTCTTAAGCGTGCATTCTACGTCGTGAAATTATGACCAATAACTTGTTCTTCCAGCACTGCTAAATAATTGCCTGGAGTCAGAGGATGAAGAATAGAGAAAGCTGAAAATCCATTATCCTCTGTAACAGTCTGACTAAAACTAATTAGCTGCTATCTAAATTTTCACACCTCTATTTCATGATCATCTTCTCTTGTAAAAATAAACACATGCACTCTGAGATGAGGTAAACATAAATGGTATTCAAAACCACATAACAGGTCCAATTTTGAACTCTACTCTGGCTCCCTGGTACGTGGCAGAGACACTGGAGGGGTCAGGGGTTTTAGGAGGGGGATCGTCCCTGAAGGGAGACAAGAAGGGGAGTCCCCAAAACAGCCCACCACATTGATGCTCCAGATGTTCCCTCAGAGCTTTATATGTTCACAAATACAACGATTATTTTAAAATCCTCTGACCAACATGTTTTGCATGTTGAAAATGTATGGATTGTTGCTAAGTATAAAGAGGTGTTGAAAGTTTGAATGATGTCATGCTGGGGAACAAGAGCAGCTAATACTTACAACTCTTACTGCTATGGGTTATGTAATGCACTTGAACAATTTGGGAAGGGTAGTGCTTGCAGGGAGATGAAACTATATATTCCCCTTTAAAATTAGTTCAGATTATCTCCAACTTTTGCAGACTCACAGGATCAGTGTCAGGCATGTACAGAGATACTTATTGTGGAAAAATTTTTATCATAATAAAATACTGATCTTTTTGTACAAAATTTTAATCTCTTCAGGAAGCGTGCTCTTACACATTATGAAAACATCCACTGGGTAGAGTTGGGATGCTATAACTTCATTTACCTGTCAGGAAATGTCTTCTCTTGTGAAGAGACAAATAAGAAGTTCTCATCTTGGTTTTGTATGCTGATACAGCCAAGTTTGATCAAGTTTTTCTCTAGTACTAGTATTTATAGGTTCACATAAGCAGAGGTTTTAACATACATTGGTTTATCCACCAGAAATCAAAGGCAACTCATTCAGCTGTTTGGGCTTGATTAGACGGGGAAACAGAGGATCACTCTATGGCTAAACTCTTTATTAATTTGCACTATGAAATTCCTAGCCTGAAACTCAGAGGCATTTGGACACCAATGCCTTATAGAGAGAGGATAATACAGACTGTGAACTCAGTAGAAGGCAAGCCTTTAGGGTATTTCCTTTGGACACATTACTCCCAGGAGATGTGAATGAAGAACTCTACCTAAACTATTTTTATTTAAGAATCGTTTGTACAAGAGAGTTCATCTCATTGGCCTTCTTCAGCTCATTATAAATGAGAGTCTTAAAGTGCTTTCAAAAACCTGTGCATTTTCTTGGAAGAAATCAGTGAGTGCAGACAATAGTAGAACAGAGCACAGCAACATTTTATCCTTCAGCAAGATTAAGAACTACCTTGCTTATTTATCAGCTGAATAGCACTTTGGCTGCCCATGAGACTGAGATGGAGTCACCATATTGGTAATTACTAGACCCGGGCATTCTCCAGTTCTTCTGGCAGAGGTTTAGCCTTTATTTCCTCATTTTGCAGACCATGAAACTCAATGGAAAATTGAGTAATAATCAGTCCCTGACCAGGACATGATACTGTTGCATCCCAAAGCTGCCTTTACACAATGTTAGAGCTTGTTTTATGTTATGTCTTTTGTCTTGTAACACGTGAATTTTATGTGTTATTTTATTTTATGTAACACATAAAGTGGCATAGGTACAGCACTGGGCTAGACAGCTGTCTAGGTTCAGCCTTGCCTATAATGCAGTAATGCAGACATTCATGCTGAAATATGTTCACATGCAGTCATAGACACTCCCACCTCAATGAGGCTCTGCAGCCTAAAAATTCCACATAGTGAGTGTTCCTCTACCTCTGAGTTTTTCTTTGGATGCTAAGTACCATCTTCCCCTCCCGCAGTGTCATGCTGTGTCCTAACCCCGTCTCTAGAGGTGTCCTCCAGAGCAGGGCATAGCCCAAGCACAGCATTTCCCTTCACTACTCAGCCAGCAAGGGAGGGACATGCCAGAGATGGGCACCCACAGTCACTCCTCAGAGGGTGCCACTGAGAGAGGAGGGACTTCTCCTTATGGGACTACTTCAGTAACATTTTGCTCTATCCTTCCAACAATCAAGCCAGTGGCTTGTTGCCAAGCCAAGAGCCTGCCTTGGCTATCAGATCTCATTTATGTCAGCAGGCAACGGTCTCAGTAAAAGAAAATGTTCACAGTCAAAACTATTCTCAGTGAAATCAAAATAGTCAATGCACTGTCAGGGAAGAGTGGTGCTGCCCTACCAAATAAATGTCACTTTGGAAGCAAGTATATTAACAAAAAATATATGTGTAGGCAAAGTCCAGACACTTGTTTTGACAGTGTATGATTTTTCTCCCTTGTCAAACTTCTTTTATTGCACATGGAATCACACACTCATTTTCAACAAGTACATGATGATGCAGGAGATTACCAGTACATCACAGCACGTACTTGCCTTTGGATTGGCTTAATGTATTTTTAGGCTTATCCAGCTGGATTGGAGAATACATGCGAACCAAATTCAAGCACTGCTTATGCTTTAATTACAAAGGTTTATGCTGGACCTACACTCTGCATCTCCTCTTTCCACTGGGATACATTTTTGCAGAGTGATTTAGATACTTTATGTGCCTCAATGGATCTCCTTGTTGTAAACATGCAACTTTATTTAAAATATGAATTCCTGAATTAGATGCAAATAAAATGTTAAATAAGAGATTTTCATCAGTAATTATCTACCAATAAAAATAGTTTTATGTGCTTAATAATGAATATAATTGGAAATTTTTATGCACATTACTGTATAAGTATTTGCAATTATTGGTTTACATTATTTTTCTATCAATCTTTATATCTCTCTGGAATAAAAATCCAGAACATTTTTAACCTAAGCATATACATTTGTAAACCAGATAAATGTTGTGATTATCTCCTCCTGTATATAATTCGTCATGAGGGATTCAGTTAATTGAACATACCTTTCAAAACATAATCTATGGCTTAATTAAGCTCAGCAAATATAAAATTTGAAACCACATACTCTCTATTGGCAGCAGAGTTAGGGACTTTTTTTATTCCTTTTTATCCAATGCTACTAATGATTGCTTTGCACAGACACATAATACATGCAGGTAGCATGACTATATCCAAAACAGAAGCTAAGTTTTTGATTTCACTGTCAGGGATCAAAAGTCTTTTTTTCATACATACATCAACTCTTTCAATAACAAAATAAGAACTTATTGATGTTGAGTAGATTTCATAGCTTGTAGAAAAGACACATATCATTGTAATGTGTGAAATTTTAATCAGAAATGTTGTGAAGGATAAAGGTAAACTGACTGCTATAATTAATGTGTTCTGCCACAGATATTTAGCTGACACATTTGAGAAGTGTGGTTTATGTTAACTATTCCACTGCTTGAATTCTGTCCTCGCTAAATGATGGTACTGTTTGATAGCTTTAACTTACGATGCTTTCTTGCCTTCAGTAAAGTTTTTCTTCATCTAGGGTATGATCCTGTAAACCAGAAACTTACAGTAGTGCAGTGGTAGGTGGACAATGGACATGCTGATGTAGATAAGGCTGTACTTGGTAACACATGTTAAACCTGCTGGTAAAAGTTGTCAGGCTTGAACCACTTGAATACTGCCTTTCCTGTCCCTCCGTCTTAGCATTTCAAATATTCTATTTATTTTATTATTCAGTTTATGGTAACTTGTGCCCACAGCTATAACCTCTTGAATCAAAAACAAGGTTATGTTACCCATGGAATGCAAATTACTAAAACCAATTACCACAACAATAACAAGGATGGAGTTATAAGAAGATTATTGTTCTCCAAACAAAACGCCTATCTGTTACATCTAATGCATTTTTGGAAAAAGCCCAAGGCCCTGATTCTGCCACTGTTCCTTGCATTGAGTAGAACCATATGGCCCCATTGGTGTTGATCTAACTGCTTTTGGAGTATGCTACCACTCAACATAAATAAGAGTGGCAGGATCTGGCCCTGAATGAGCACATGGGCTCTGCACCCTGCCCTAAAGGTTAACAAACTGGGTAAGAAAATTCCAGGGCTGAAGGGGACGCAGCTGAGAAGGCCCTCTCTGGTACAAGCTCCCACTCCTCCAGATGTAGGGCCTCTTAAGGGAAATGCTCATTCAACATACATTCACTTTAGCAGGTTTTGTAAGAAGATACATTCTTTTTACATTTAATTTAAATATTGTTCTATTTCCAGAAGCAGTGAGCTGCCTGTGAAACTAATTGCTTTAATGAAGGAACAACAAACCTGGGACAGACAGGAAATAACAGCTTCAGAATTGCATTTGTCATTCTGTAGCAAGAGAAAGGATTTTCCAGTGCGGATAATACTTGGTCTCACAACCAACAGAACTCATTTTGCAGTCCTTAGGCACCCAGCTTCTCTCTGCCCAGTAAAGACTACCCTAAATGCGCATTTTATTTTCCAAGCAAATAACCTCTTTAAAAAGTTGCTCTTGCAGATAGAAAAAATTGTTAACTTTTGCTGCATCATAAACCCCCCATCAGTACAGCACATTACAGGGCATATTTTCAAAGGGTACTGGGTTATGAGTATGCAAAATAAATCACTATGATCTGTCTGAAATAGATGATTAAAGTGATTTTCTCAGAGTGCAAATAGAGAGAAAAGTATCATTTATGAAAAATCCCATACTAAAAGTCAGGGATTCTGATCCTTTCCTTTGCTTCTGCCTCGGATATATCAGTCTTACCTGAAAAGATCTACTGCAGGCGCCTCTTACCATGTCAGTATGGGTGTGCAGCAGACAAAAGACATACCAGAAAGGGGAAGACAGATATGCCACTTAAATTAAATAGGAAATGAATTGGCCAGCAAGTTGGCATGTCTGCTGAGACAAATCATAGACAACATGTCTCTCAACAACAGAACTTATTTGTTTTCTCTTGCCAACAGATTCATCACTGCCCAGGCAAAACAGGCAAAATACATTAGTGTCATGGTAAACTGATAAAGAGAAGTGCTTCAATCTAGCATCCTCAATGGCGAAAGTCTTAGGGCTGTATTGATCTGTGTTATATAAATCTTGTTTTCTGTCTGCAGAAGTGAATCAGGAATGACCCTTAAGGTTAACAAACATTGTAATGTCTTTCAGCTGGGGCAGATGCCTATGTGCACCACACATTGTATTTGGTCAAGTCCCATCTTGTCATTTTACTGCCAAGGAGCTTAACTAATTGCTGGCAATCATAAGACAGTTTGATGGAAGCAAAGAATTCCTACAATTGTTGCCCTTCTCTCTTTTTTTTCTCAGCCTTAACAAGCACTCAAAGCCATGTAGCGGAAAACAATCAACACTGAATTAGTCAGCAGGAGTCTTAGCTGAGCTGGAACTTTATGTAATTGGCATGTCATGTTCGTACATAGCCAGAAGCAGGCCTGATTAAGCTGATGTATTTTGTTTCAGTAAACTTTTACAAAAGCCACTTTACCTCCTCTTGTTTGGTTGGACGTCATCGCATGTGCTTCACATGAGATTTTTCTGCAGAGCAAAGGCACTAGACAGTCACCATAGGCATTTTGGATTGGAGAAGTATTGTCATACTGGCATGTGCAATATTACATAACAATTGAGTGTTTAGAAAGAACCAGCAGCAAGAGTAGCAAGTTTGTTACCGAAGCGTAACTCTTACACCAAATTTCTTTGGTTTCTGTGCACAATTTCATTTTCTACAGCCTATTTAAACAGGTTTGAGAAAAGAAGATGCTAGTTACAGTTTTCTGTTAGAACTCTTTCCAATTAAACTTGCGTAGTTTTCTTAGGGTTTAGTAAAATGATTCCCATGCAACAAGGAATCCTTCTAGTGGAGATACTACTCAGGGCACTTAAGCAGTCCACCCTACCTGATCCAATAAAATTTTACTGTGCATTTTACTTTGCCCTACAGATAGATTTAGTCTTAAAATGCTAAAAATGCCAGTCTTCATGGAAAAAGAAAGTAGCTAATGCTTATTGCTAAAAGTAAATCACAAAGCTTAAGGCACGCCAGCTGTATTCTTTTGTAGCAGTGTCCTTTTTGTCATAACCTTAAATCAAACGATATAGTTGAACTTGGCATAGATTATTAAAGCTAAAAGAGTGAGTATTCCATGCTTCTATTACGTCATAGTTGACAATATAAAGACAAGATTCAGGAAACTAACGGAGCTTTTTTCCTTTTGTCATAGAAAGGTCAAGCTAGTTTTCCACATTTTATATGTGTGTCATTCTCAATATAGCAACAGAATCTCTTATAGAAAACAATGTAAGTAAATGTCTCCACGAAGCTACTAGTCACCTGATCAAAAGCCAGTGTTGAAAAACACTTCTAATGACTTTCTCTTATGCATCAGTGCACCTACTAATGAGCTGCCAGAAAAGGCTTTGCAAAGCTTTGCTAAGATAGAGCAGGAATGTGAGAAGCCTGAGATCTAACTTCCCTGCTGTGATCCCTGCCTTTCTACTAACAGGGAGCCCAGGCGCGGAGCTACTAATGAGCATGCTGGAGAGAGTGTCCAGCCCAGCTCCAGCTAGAGACAATCCACCTGTCTGCTCTCCGATGCAGGGAATGGTGCATGACAGTAAGATACCCCGTTGTATTTTGTACTTAAATAATTTAGGTATTTATTGATTTTCTTCACATTTTTATTTTGGGGCTTTTTCTTGGTTTGGTTTGGTTTGGTTTTTTTTTTTTTTGCATTGACCTTGCTCTCAGTAGCAGCTCTCACTGTCTTCGGAAGAAAGTAGCAAGTTTCAAACGCAGGTTTTCCTTCCATAACTATTATTTGATTTGATCTAAGGAAAACAGTGCTGTTATAGCACATATTGCTCTCCAGAATTTCAAGTTTATTCTTCCTATAACATAATCATGCATCCTTAGCTTAAAATTACAAAACCAATATTAACTACTTGTAAAAAAAAAATCCCAAATATCCTTTATTTGAAGAGGAAAAAAAAAAAAAGATGTAACAGCTGCCTGACACTAAAAACAGTGCAAATTGCATAAATTAGAGCCCATATTTCAAAGGCACTACACTCAACATCTTTATCTGCAGTCAAAAGCCAGCAGGATACTAGTATGAAACATTTACTTAAGTCTGTTTGCAGAAATTCCGTATAAATGGAATAGTTACTGCAGGATACCTTTCAGCTCCAAGCTGCTCACATAACACATCATGACCGTACCTAGCTGCCTTTGGGCTTTTCTTGAGGTTATCGTGCCATTTAATATTTTGCTAGCCAAAGAGACAGGTTTGCAGAAGAGGCACTAGATAACATTGCCAGTTAGCAGTAGGATGTCACAATTACTCTGAAAAAAATACAAAAACATAGTAACGGGAATCAGTGATAAATTTCTTGTATTATGCTCCAGATTGTCATTGGGAAGAGCTATTCAGTTCAAACAAGCCAGCCTAATGATTTGCTACTTCCACTTCTCGTTGCCTCTGTTTCCTGAGTTTTGACATTAGAAAACCTCTAGTATGTCACACCTAGGAGGAAAATGTGTCCTCAGTGCATTATTGATCTCCCATAATTTCTTCAACTAAGTCTTCACCATTATGAAAAAGTATCTCAAGGATCTATAGTCTCCTGTTGATACTAATTCTCACTGACATTAATGGGACTTGTGTGTGTACACTGCATAGGGAAAAGAAAACACTCTATTGATGTTCAGGAGTAATACCCAGAAAATCTAGTATTAAAATATAGTAGTATTATAAGCACACTCACCTCCACACTTCTGGCTAGTCATTCTGAGTAGGAGCTTAAATTTTCAATTCAGTAAGTTCTCCTTCTGACAATATTTCAAAAATATTTAATTTTATTTTTTTATATTTCTTTTTTTCAGCTAAAATCTCAGCTTTCCACTCTTAGAAGATTTTAAAACAGCTGCTACTTCTTTGCTGAAAAGAAAACTTCACAGTTTTTAAAACTTTCCTGATTTCTACCATTTCAGCTGAATTTAGAGGGGCACATTGAATATGAAATCTTGAAAAAATAAACGTTGGGAGTAAATTTTGTGCATGACGAAATAAATTATTCAGGTGAATAAGAGTTTGAGAATGCTAGTGAACTTCCTTGGGCCTGATTTTTCTGAATACGTGTAATGCATTTAATGAAAGATCTCGTAAAAATACTTCACTATTCTCTTGATACTCGGCCTTAATAAATACATAAATGGTGCCTTGTAAGGCAGTCTAAGCATCCTTTAAAGATGCTGGAGAGAGTGACTAGATTTACAGAAGAAAAAGTACTGATAGGGGCTCCTGAGCAGCAAATAACCATATTCTAGGGGGAAATTCTGGGCTCTCCAGTGCTTCTGTAAACACTCTTCGGCTGCTAAAGAAATCTTGCAGCATGGAACTCTCATCCTTCATGTTTCTACCATACTGAAAACTCCTCTCAGATCAGTGAGAAACAGTGACCTTGTTATGCTGAACTGGTTATGTTGGCTTTGTACTATCACTCCCTCTTGTTGGGGAGCTCTTTAACACTGTTGTATCATTCAGCCTTGCACACTGAATGAGCCTGAGACAGATCTGCTCTGTGGTGAGGTTCAGCTTACAGACCAGAATAATTCAGTGGAAAGAAATCAGGCACATAAAGGAAATTGGGTGCAGCTTCTGGCAACACACACCTTCAGATAAGGTCTAGGGAAGGGAGGAGCATTCCTACTCCTCTGTTCTTCTTCTATCCTATTCTGTTCTTCCAAACTCCCAGGATGAACAAAGTTGCCCATATCTAACACAACTCATTTCATTTCCTAGGAACATTAGGTTACAAAGAACATGTAAAATCTACCCCTCTTGTTCGCCTGCAAAGCCTAGCTCACACATGAGATAACTCATATAAACTCTTTTGCTGTATTTTTCTGTAAAGCGTTCTGTGCCCATTAGTCCATCAGCCCTATTCTCTGAGGATATATGGTATAATAGAATTAAAAGTGCTTTGAAATCGCCAATCATCTTTCAGTCTGCACAATGAAGGAGATATGTGAGAGAATGGAGCTTTTCTAGCTCTATATCCTCAAAAATTAGTTTATCAAAAAATTTCTGTGAAACATTTTCCCTGGGAATGCACAGATTTTTCAAAATTTCAAATAGAAAACTTCTAAGTGTGTTGATAAAAATGTATTATTATACTGTTGTAAGTATTTTTTATTATTTGAATTATTTGAACAAAAAAATACAGTAATGTTACAAACAGAGAACAGAGTACGTTATTAGTACAGATTACCTTTCAAAATATTTCTTTTATCTCTCTAAGCTTTTAGCTATAGGGAATATCTTTTATAAATAATTTCTTACTCCTTCAGAATGAAGTAAAATTTAAAAATATGAGGATTTATATTGTTTTATCAACTCTGATTTATCATAAGCTCACACTTTTACTGGTGGTTTGACAACTGAGCTTTCCCTCTCACATAATCCTGACATGAAATAAATATTCCTTTTAATAATTTTGATTCATTAGCAGGAAAGGTTGGTTTCCCCAAAGTAGTCGAAATATTGTGGATTTATGAGCCAAGGCAGAAGACCTCTCTAAATGATAGCAACAATTTACAGAGAGTTCCGAGAAGACTAATAGAAATGGTTATGAGGCTGGAAGACATGTATACATATAATTTCACAGAGTCATAAGTAAGACATATGGGGGGAATGATAACAGTCTAAATTTTTAAAGCATATTAGCAAGAGCAATAGAGAAAAAATTAGACTGAATATTAGAAAAAAATTTCCTGAAAATGAGCTGAGTTAGGCAGTTGAATAGTCTCCAAAGGATGATGGGAACCCAACTGCAAGACACATTACAACTAGACTGAGAGGGCCATCGGGGTGACCTGCCAGGTTTTACTTTTTTCATGCTGGTCTTCAAAGAATTGAAGTACTAGAAAGTCAGAAGAAAACAGAATGGAGAAGTATCAGATTCAAGGCTGCCTTGATATGATTATTTTATATCTTAGCTGAGATTTGCAATTTCCTGTCATCTTATCTAGTTTCCTTGGTCCACTCTGGGTGTTAAGTCAATGAGATGCTGAATGACTTACCTTGGCTGCTGGTAAAGTTAATGTGTTATAACAGATTTTATAAGCGATGATTTATGTATTTAGGATTTTTATGTCAATAATTACTGTACATGTTATACGACCATTTCATAAAATTACACATCACCATAAAATAATTGTATATGGCATATTTAATTTTGAACTTCCAAAGACAAAAAATGGAAGTAGTTACAATAATCATTATTTTCAATTTTATGTAGTTAAGTGGTTTTACAAAAAAAAATTAGCCTTCCAAATTACATAGTTATAATGTGTTAATGGTAGCATAACATGTCATTACATTATGCGGCTTAATTTCATAGATATTATATATAGTTGGATATTTTAGACTCTTTTATCCTTACAGTTATTAAAAGGCAGTGATTTCTTTAGAACCATATTCTGCTTAACACTTACACAGTATAACCTTTGATGATCCAATTCATTTGGACACTTGAATCACAAAAGAAATTGGTGGTATTGCCTTTATTTCTTATTATGAAATGGGAACAATGTTCCAGCTCCTTGCAGTTTTCTCTGTGAACCTTTCCTTTTTTCTTTTTCCCTACTTACAAAACATGTTCTTCCAAGATGGCTGATGGGACAAGAGTGCTGCTCAGAGAGAAGATGATAATGAAAGTCACCTTGTCTGTGCTCTTCTAATGGTCACCTGTGAGGCTTGGATTCATCCTACCTAACTCTTATAATGGGACACCTAATCTAGGTACTTCAGTTAAGTTCTTGGAGTCAGGTGGGATGGATCTGGGACTAAAAATCCATATATACCCCTAAGGTATCTAGGCTACTCAGGCCTTTAAATGATGCCATTGCACCATATTGTCCTGTTCTATATGTGTGGCTGCAGGGGACTCAAGGGCAAAGAGTGGTCTTATGTCCAAAAAATTAAAGAACAGATGGCGCAAAAATCCACCAAAACTCTCTGATGCTTACAACAAAAAAGAACTTCAAATGCTTCTTCTGATATTTTGCCTTGATTTCTTTACATAAACTTCATTCTTTTTGATCCACCCTCAAAGCATTCAGACCCCTTTGGATTTTCAATTTACCATCTTCTCTATTTACTCTTCCTTTAAGGTGTGTTGTCTAAAGCTTTTAACCATGAAAATCATTTTGTCCTCAAGGTCACTAATAATTCAATATATTTATTGAATAATGTTGATTCCAGTTCCTGACCCCTAAGTACTCCCATCAACACAGCCTCCCAGTCACTTGCAGGTACATTTGCAATATCTCTTTACCTGCTATTTGCCATTTCTTTCTTCAGCCATATATAATTATGGCCCTACAGGAGCATGCATCATTAGTGTTTAAAAGAATTCTCCTTGACCAACTTGCACAACTGGAAAGGTAACTTCATGTCTGCACACTCTCTTGTCTCTGTCTAGCCAGTCAGGTTGGAAGATGGTGTACAGAGAAGAGAGGCTATTCTGGTCAGTCTTCCCCGTACTTCCCATTGAGAATGATCTATGACACATCGAGTCCCTCAAACATTGCTCCAGGTATTTTCTTGGGAAGTTAAATCAACATAGTCCATAAATGGGCTGGGAATTACGCATTGTAACCAACAGTCTCTCCCATGCCTAGCCCCTCTATCAGTTAGCACAGCCAAAGCATGGACACAGACTTCTTCTTCCTGGAATAAAATATAACTGGAAATGCTGGGCCGTAGATAGTAACATAATGCACAGTACTGCAAATTTCTTCTTCTAGTTCTCTTTTTTTTTTTTTTTTTTTTTTTTTTTTTTGAGAATTAGCAGCCTCTTTCACAAAAGCAATAGTTTTAGAAGAGACTACAAAGAAATCAATTACTTCAAACCTCTAAAGGAAAGCATTTCAAGGTATAAAAAGAAAGCAGAAGAGAGTAAAGCGTCATACAGTACAGATAAGAAAACAAGATCTTTGCCTAAGGACCTTCCTCTTGCAGCAGAGTAAGACAGGTATTTTAGCTGTGACTCGGTGTTGTGTCATCTCAGTCTTTCCTCCATGCTCTTCTTGCATTGCAGTTAAAGCTGTATCAGTCCTATATACCCTTTCAATTATAAAGTAATTGCTTATATCTACGTTACTCCACTATGCCCTCTTGGATGGCCAGAATTTGCAAACAGTAATTAGTTATGATTTGACACTTTCCTTATAGTTTCTTTCTCTGCTTCAAGAAAGAACTATTGCAACAACCTCTGCTGAAGGCTACTGTAGCTCCTTCTTGGGTTTGGCGGTACAAATTGTTGTATAAGACTGAATTTCCTATGGCTACTTCACACCTTTACCACCATGTCTGCAGAGTCAAACTGACCCATAAATCCCTCAACAGGCTGTAGAGTCACTGTGCTAATGGATTCTAATAGCAAAGGTTTCTGCAGCAACAATTCAAACATAAAGAGAAATCTAGTCAAGTACGTCTCTTCTTTTATCAAAATGCATTCCTTCGGTTTGCTAGTATAAGGTGATGCTTCATGAACACATCATCTAAACATTAATAAAATATACATAACAACTCCAATGTCTGTCTTCAGACTGGGACTGCGCATAGGCTGCTATGTGATATATATAATATCAAAGGAACAAACTCATCTCTAAATTCATTATTAGAGCCCTGGTAATATTCTCTGTCTTTCCATCATCTGAAAAGTTGGCAAATGTATGCTCAGTATCATCAGCGTGACAACCTTCATCTAACATTGTAATACGTATTTCCATAGCACTTGTACTACATACCAACAGAAATAGTTCCACTTGAGACTCAGCAGCATAGGTATTTTTTAACAACTCGTAACTAATCCCAACATTTCTGCAAGTGATTTTAACGCAGATCACAAATAAAAAAAAAAAAAATATATATGCAGAACTGAATGCGCACACAGCTATATTTTGAAGAAATACACACTTTAAATCAACTAGCATTGATCAAAAATTGTTCTTCCAAAACAGAAGCTGTACCCTGGGCAGTTGGACTATGAAGTTCTAAATGGGAAAGTTTCATTATTGAGTTTTTTATACTGACATTTTTTATATTCTGTTTTGTGTTTTAGGGGTTTTGCACAATATATTCCAAAGCAATCCAAATTCACAATATCTTTCAATTTTCCTTAAAATCTTTGCTGACTCAGAAGAGAGACCTACTGCTTTCCCACTCCTTTTAGTACGTCCCAGGGAATATGCAAAGTCAAGATAAAGCTAATTCAATAGAAGTACTGTCAAAACAACAAAAAATGGATCTATTTAACTGCCACCAAGCTGAATGGTCCATAGACATCCTTGGCAGAGGCCGTTCTTTTTCTCAACAGTTTCTTCTGAGATAACTAAGTATTAATAATGAAGTATTCTGTTCAAATGGATGTTTAGACATCCTCAGTCAGGACTTGCCTGATTCTCATACCAGGTTAGTCCGCAACATGTGCAGATTCTCCTCTTCCCAAATCCTACTCTCACACGTCCTCCCAGAAAGGATGGTTTGCTCACCAGAGTAACATGATGCACCTGTTCTCTGTGATAAATCTCCATGTCAGGCTATTACACATCACAAGTATTTCCAGCTACTTAAATTCAAGGAAATCAGCACTTCAGGAATTTTCTAGGATTTTTGGTGTCTGCTTGGATGTTGTACTAGGAATCTTCACACTTCAAGATCTACTGCTACCATTGCCAAATCAGTGCAACTGTTGATTAATTGAAGATCACTACTAGTACTTGAAAAAATTGTTTGCAACAATCACACATCGACTTAAGGGAAGATAAAAAGGGCAAATGTTCAACCGAAAAGTAGGTTTACAAGTATTGCTGCCTAATACATTTTTTCTAATGAGGTGCAGGAACACTAGCCCCCTGTCTCCCTTACAAGGCAATGTGCACCCCTCTGGATCCTGCGGTGCATACAACTGCAGACTTCTATATACAAGAAGTGCTAGATACAGGCTTTCAGCTATAGCTCCGAAGATAGTCCTAACAAAAACAAACCCAAAAAGGTTTGTACAAAACCGGCAGAGATTATCTTTCAATGTTTTGCTCCACAGAATTACATGACCTATGGGTTTACAAGTATCAGCATGTTCAATTACTTTCCTTTGGAAAAGTTTTTCCCTCTTACTCCAAACTGCATATGAAGCTGCATTTTCTGATATGTGTTTGTACATCATATATTTCCCTTCAACTCTAAGGGAGTAATTACACAATGCAAATCTTCAGAATAAGCCAGAAATTCCAGGCTTTAGTCATTTGCCAGTCAGCAAAAGTTACTGTGACTATGTCTGTCAACTACTCAAGAGCATGTTAATTTTCTTAGATATTCAGCCACTTTTCATCTTTCAAGGCCGTTGAAATGTTGTTAGTACCTATCTTTCCCGTAACATTTTTCATCAAAACACATGTATGAACATTTTATAGAGGAGGTAAATGTCTTACCATATTTAAGAGAGAGAAAACTGAAGATATAAGGAGGCTGAGTATTTTCCCCAAAGTCTTTCAGCGGATGATCAGGAGTACAGCCTAGCCTTCTTGGTGTTCTGCCCAAATAATGCTACACGATGATAGTCATGCCTTACTCCTTGCTAAGAAACCAGTAAAACTAGAAAACCATCAGAGTTGCAGAGGCAATCAACACTTTCTTGAGACAGGTTTTAAGTAGTAGTCCCTAACATCTTGCTTGGTTGGTTCATTTTTCATATAGTGACAACACATCACCTAAAGCACACAAGCACCCATTGGTACGATTTTCTAGCACTGGCCCTAAAAGCAGGACAAACATCAATAAAGCAGCAAGTATCAGTAGTTGGTGAATCTAAATCTTGCTCAGGAGTGATGTTTCACTAAATAGAATTTTACTCTTTCAGGTCAACAGCAAGCTTAGTTTTACAACAGCTTAGGAAAAAAAAAGGTCATTTATTGAATATTTTAAATGTGAAACCAAAGAATACAGCAGTGGAAATAGCTGCTATGCTTGTTAGCTCTTATACTAACATAACAGGGTCTTAAGTCCCATTTGTTTTAAATGGTGATCTATATTCTCCTTCCAATTGCCACAGCCATTGAATTAGCAGAAACAATCCAAACAAAGCTAGGCCATGTCTCAGATGGATCATTTAAATTTTGCTGTGAAAGAAATTAGTAATATTCCCATTTCAGTAATGATCTATGAGTTTCAGAATTACCAAGCCAATGAGGAAAAAAAGGGCCATTCAGTTTCCAGGGGGTTTTTTTGACTAATGAAATGCAACAGTATTAATTTACACTTGAAACACATAGACAAGGTTTTACTTCTGTTTTAAAACAAAGAACATCATCTTAGATTTTTTTTTTATGGTAATTAAATGTGAATCGTGCATATCCTATAGAGATAACACCCTACTGTTCAGTGGTTAGCAAGAGTGCATTCTGTAGGAAGAAGATTTCTACTCAGATATTTTCTCTCAATTCAGCATTTAAAAAGAAGCCCTGGCATAACCAGCACACCAATTCTTCCAGGGAAAACCCATCTAGGTCTACATAGTCATAGTTTAAACACTCAATCACATCAAACCAAGCAATAGAAATAAAGAATTTACCCATTTTGGCAAGATTACTAGAATTCCCATTTTTAAGTACTGCATTTTTTCATGGCACCTAATAAGTCTTTTTTTTTTATTACAGCCATATGCTAAAATACTTTTGAAAAGAGACTTACAAAAATTTCCTCTTTTAAACTGAAATAAACTCAAACCCGATATGCTCATGGGGAGAACCTGGCTTTTTTTGGTTTTTACCTTTAAATATAAATGCTTTCCTAAAACCACAGCCTAGCAGGGAGGCAATGCCACTTAGCAAAAAAAGTTATATTAAGTGCACTTGCTGGAACTGTTTATACTTTGTTCCTGAGAAATAGATTGAGTACTTGATAGTATAACACAATGAGAGGTACGGGTGGTGGAGATCGGATCGGATGCTTGGGCGGGGGGAGCGAAGTGTTGCTACCCCAGGAATTTATTTTTAAAGTGTCTGCTATTTCATGCAATCTGGTCTATTTCAAAGGCAAACAATTTGCTCTTCAGAAGTATCTTTATGAGCCCCAAGGGATGAAACTCATCCCTGGCAGAAATGATTTAGCAGTATCCAGAGAGGGGGTGAACTCCTTGAGAGGCAAGGGAATAATTTTTTGAAGGGTGGCAGAATTTTAACAAGGGCCTCTAGTGAGTTCTTGTGAACCCCTTTCAGCACATCACTGTTTTATTAAAATATTCTTCTCAAAATACTGAAACACTGACAGCTCCTGTAAGCTTGCCAAAAATTGAGTAAGGAATAAAAATAAAATGTTAACTTGACATGTGTGAATAATTTTGATTTGATGATAACACCTTTTGGAATCGAGGCCATATTCAAAGCTGACTCGTAACACATTCACATTTCTAACTTACATGAAATAACTCAAACTTTTTAGGCATTGTTATGGTGCGGTGAAAGAAGGAGATGGTAGGAGCTGAGCTCAAGCTTCCCTCTGAGTTAAGTGAAGATTAAAAATATTTTAGGCTTTTCTGTCTGAACCTAGAGGGGCCAAGGTCATATCTGGTATGCACAAAACAGATTGGTTAATGCATGCTGGCTGGTTAAAGTAACAAACTGCAATCAAACTGAGTAAACACCAAAAGAAGAAGGTAATTTTCAGATAATTGATTTCTGAATCTGGACAAAGTACTGGAAAGATACTGTAAGGAACATCCATATTCTGACAGGATCCTGCATTGCACGGCCTTTTGTGGGTCTGTTCCACCTCTGGGTCTCACCTGGGCCTCTTCACACAGTGAGAGGCCAGGCAAAGAGGAAGCTCAAATGAACTATGAGAACCTCTTTGGACAAACCCTTGATGTAATGATTTCTCTAAGACCAGCACCATGCACTGTTTTCCACTCCCTACCACATTAGAACCTCAGATGGTTAACTTTAGCAGGGTAACACTGAACTGACTTTATTTTTCCCTCTGTCCCACCACACTGTTGTCTCTCCTCCTGAACTCTTGACAAGAGCCGCCACTTAATGACAGCAAGGCCGGCAGGGGAATGGCTGTCAGCAGTGTTAATTTATCTATAAATCTCTGATCAAATGCTGTGGTCAGGAAACAAGGGGAGCAAAGTTGAAGGTGAAAAGAAAAAATTTAAATGGATGAGCTACAAGTAAGTTCTACCACAGTCAGATGTACCTCCCCACAGCTGTAATGTTAGAAACACACCTCTTACAGAAAAAAGGCTGGAGGTTTCTATTAGGTACAAGACTACTTGTACCCAAAAGTCATTCTCTGTTTTCTTAGTGCAAAAAGAGTATTCTTAGGCATTATATTTTTAGACATTCCTAAGGACTTTTCAAGGGACTCTGACCTCCTTTGGGATAGTTTCTCAGCTAGACAGGGCTGCTGCATGCTGTCTTGGGGACGTAGTGGCATTTATCTCTAACTCATGTGACTCTCTCTTGGCTCCAGCTTATAAGTCAATGTGATTAATCAAGTTCTCAGAGCTCAATCAATTGTGTAAAAACATACATGACACAAACCCACCGTCCCTTATTTGGCTACTGACTCAGCAACCTGTGGATCCCTCAGCATGGCTGAGTTATGCAGTCTGCCTTGTGTTTGCGAATAGATCTAAATGCCACTCAGGACAAAAACACAGATGAACTTGGCATACTTCCATTATTTCACTGACTCCTGTATGTATCTAATTCACTGTGGATCTGAGGTGTAACATTAAAGTGCATAGTATTACTAATATGGCACGAGCCATTTTTAGGTCCTCCCAAAGGCATGAGATAGCTTTGATAAAGACTGGCAAACCTAACAGGCAAGCAATGGCTGGTATGTGAACCACCACTCAATGAGTCCAGAAAAGTTTGTTTACCAGAAACCAAGTTCAAGGGCTTTGTTTTCAAAAAGAGCATGACGTCAGACTGGTAAAAGTAAGGAAATGAGTGAATGACATGTTTTGCACCACACTTTTCTGTCATTTGGTGAACACACAAGATTAATGTTAATGCATTTTAAATACAGCTGGCTCCTACTTTAAATCGTTTCTACTTAGGTATTCTTCTCCTTCCTATAAGTGCAGATTTTGTATTTGTCCTGTTACTATACAAAGCACAGAACATGCAAAACAGGTGAGGAATGAGTGAAGAAGATTTAGGTGGGTTCAATGAACAATTTATGCCACCTCTCTTTTGCCAAATATAGAAAGTTTCTTTACATTATATGCATGAAATCAGGTTAATAACACATTACAGCTGAAATGCTGGTCTCACTAAAGTTAGCAAATCGGAGTTCAGACTCCACTGCAGATTAAACTCAGTCCTGTTAAATTACCAAAGGGTCTTCAAATGTATGAAGGCATATCTTAAACACATTACAGAAACAGATGTCTTTTGACTGTGTATTTAGAAACTATGTGCTAGAAGATGTATATGCTGAGTAAAGATTTAAAACCACTATTAGGAAATTATTCATCAGTAATTCTGACAACAGGAATATTTGCCCTGATTTGCTATTATACAATCTCTTAATTTATTATCTAATTAGTTTTCCCAAATGCCATATTTATCTGAAGTTCTCTCATCAAGTAATCCATCCTGATTAAATTTCCCCTATCACTCCCTATAATAAACACCGGTATTTTTCTTCTTGGATGTGTCTTCTCAACTGCTAATTTATAACTTCTGGTTTTTCTTTTTCTGTGATAAGTCTTCCTTTTGTCTTTTTTCCATGATATTCTGGCACAGCCTTTTCTCCACTGCAGCCTTCCAACTAGCTGTCTCTGTGTACTCACCATGACTCTCCAAAATCCTGTTTCTCTTAAAACGGAGCAACTAGTCCTGATCAGCTCTTCCCTAGAACTACAAAGTCCAAAATCCAGCAAGGTGCCACACACAGGACTAGTTTCAGTGCACAACAGTCATCTTGACAGGCTTACCTAAAAATAAAGCCAAGCACACAGCCAAGGACGGGCATGGCTCAGAACTTGCCCAGGTAGTCCTCGAGCCACAGACCACTGCAGAGAGAGCTCTTGTGTTGTTTCCAACACGGATTAGAGGAGACATTCACAGAAAGGAATCCACTTTCAGCCCTCGGGAATGAAGCACACATTATGGTAACAGAAGTAAGGTCAGAGGGGATGTAAGACAATAGTCAGCAGGTGGCAGGAGGGCATGGGTTTGAGTCTGCCATGGTATTATGGAAAAGTTGTAACATTTTAGTAGGAAGGTGGATGATAGAGTTGGGCAGTGCTTCCTGTCATTTCCCAGAAAACAGCGTCCTAAATGTACTTTCCATGCTGTCTCAGAAAATTGGGACAATCATCTCTCATACTTATTTTACCTAAAAAAAATAAAGTTGTTCTAGGTTCCCAATCTGCTCTTGCAATCTCTCTAGATTTTAAGCATAAATTGAAAGGATATCAAAGATATTGAAATAAAGAGCTGCAGTTAGCCAGCACACTAGGGCAGAGACAAACCTGGTCCCAATAAAGGGTCACTGCACAAACCCAGCTCTGTTTTGCTGCCACAGGACATCTTTGGTCTATCAGCAGAGCTGCATGAATGCCTTGTGATTTTGCCATGTGGTTGCTCAGATCATGGCAACCTGTAATCTCCCAGCAGTCTGACACTCAGGACAGAACAGTCAAGTCTTTTTTCATCCCAAGTGTTGACCCCTAAAGGGCACTTAGAAAAGCAGTAGCATGTTTATGGGCTAGGGAGAGTGAGATGTGTATCTTGTTTCCACCTGCTCAGACTTGGAAGACATCACCTCCCTTTAACAGCTCATCTGGCTGCTTCAGGCTCTGGCTTCAGGCCACCTCATGATGGTACATGCGCACAATTATGTTATCATTTCAAATGACAATTCATGACAAGCTGCTAGTAGGGTGATAGTCCTTCTTGCATGGTCCGCGTCTGCAGATTATTATAAACACTGACTGTGAGACAGGGCTCAGTGCTTCTCTCAGTTTTATCTGCCCAAATGTAATGACTTCTATGGTCTTTATCAGTGTAACTCACAGATTTTGACCCATTGCTTTTAGCCACCAGAAAAACAAAGCTGGGCGCTATGGCATAATGTGCTTCAGTTAAAAGTACTCTTTATGCTGCTTCACCTTAAAGTGAATTTGCCGAGGCAAGTATCTCTGAAAGATCTGTTTGTGAAATATCTTCTAGCTCGACATACTATACAAGACTAATTGAGCAATAGTGTTGCCAGTCATTGCTACTTAATTGCGTGATTGCTGTGGACCGCACAGCCCCGCAGCAAGGTTACACTGCCGGCCAGCTACATGGGGATCCCAAACACACCTGGACTGCAGGCCAGGAGCTAATGAAGGGACCATTTTTAAACTGTGATCCTTCTTGTTTACATTCACTTGTCAGTGTTTCCAACAGTTATTCACATTGAAGAAATTAGTTAGGGAAACTATGGATTTTTAATACCCTTTCTGAAGTGAATTTTAACAGCTAAGAAGTTGAACCTTACCCATTTTTTTTCCCAGTGCATGCTTTTTTCCCACAGAGTAGTGATTATGAACAAAGCTTCCAAAAAAATATGTGCCCTTCATGCTAGAATATCCACATTTCCATGTTAAGTTAATTTAATTTCTGAAAGGCAGTAACAAAAAGAGAAATTATTTTTACGGTGAGGTCTTATTGTACACCATTGTGTATTCTCACATTTGTCAATATTACAATAATTACAGCGCATATTTAAGCAAAATACACTCCCAGCCTCTGCACCGGAAATCAGACATCCTAACCTCAATTTGAGGCACAAAAAGCTAAATAATATCTCTGTTTTGCTAGGAAGTCTGAAAGAGTTAAAAAAGGAGAATAATACCTTGAAGACTTGTGGTTTAGAGCAAAAGGAAAGGCTCTCACATTGGTGCTGAAAGAGGCTGTAAGATGCAGGACTTCCTCTGAGAGCATTTCTTTAGAAGAGGAGCCAGTGTCATGGTGCAAAACAAGGAGCCCTTCTCAGCAGAGTGTGCTCGCAAGCACAACCAGGGCCAGCAGTATCACTGAGACAGAAATTTTGTTCATCTGAAAATATGTCTCACTAACTATTTTTGGTAACTTAAAGAAAAGAACAGATCTGTGACACCTGTGCTTGCTGCAGGCCATGAGGCAAAAGGTTTGGAAGGCTTCCCTGAGAGGCTGGTCCCTGGTGCCATCTTGTGTCGAGACCGGATCTATCCCCAGCAGCAAGAGGCCGGTGGCAAAGCTCTGGCTCTGCTGCAGCCGCATCTCCATCTCTGTACCTTGGGGAGAAATCCCAAATTATCTCCATGCCTTCAAGAGTGAATACTGACTGATTGCTGCAGGGCGTATCTCTGCTGGCACTGCCCAGCAAGAGCTATCACTGAGCTCAAGGGTTCCTAAATATTGGCTTTTTTTATTTTAAATTAAATTATAAGCAATGTGAGTATTCTTTTTCCCTAAATTACTCTGGTTACATCATCAGAGTGATATTGGCTCAAGTGACAATCCTGAATTTGTAGAATTCCTTTCAGTGTGTCAGTCAGTGGTCAGTTAAATTTTTCTCACTGTCCTTTGAAGCTGTTTAGAGGACAAGGTTGGAGAGCCCACCACTATTTAATACAGGCGACAACTGCGAAATATGTATCCTTCCCGTAACAAAAATGCACAGCAGAAAAAAGATCAATGCCACACACCTGTTAATCATATGCAATTTGACGTATTTAAAAGCCAGTTATCTGATTTGCTTGTTTGCAAAGGTGCTGAGTGTTTCCTGGGAGCATTCTGAGTGCCTCGATGCTAAAAAACCCTCCCAACATACATATATAAAAATACCGAAACTTATTTAGGTTTTATGAATTTAGATACCTAACTTTGGCCGCATGCTTTTTAAGGCATGGTGTTTTCCATGAAAATGGGCCTCTGCCTGACCCATTCAGGAACCAGTAAAATGATAAAAGAGCGAGTCTGGATTTTCTTTGTGTACTTGTAATGATTATAGTGTATGCAGCACTGTTCTAAAGCACGAAAAAAACTGGCTTTATTTGAGTATTTTATGTCTGTGTGTTTCTAATATCTGTATACCTCCTAGCTTTAACTAGGCTAGGAAGCAGAAACACTGTAGTGCCAGCAGAGCTGTTCTTCTTGTCCTTTAATCTGACCCAGACGAGAAACTACTAAAGATCTCACAAGGAAATCAAATCTTTGGAAATTACCAGCATGAATTCTCAATCAAATAGGCTGAGGTAACTTCTGATAAGCTTCTGAACCCAGCCTCCAAGGCTTTTGATGTTCATTCACAGTATATAGTACCATCTATAACATTCGCTACTTCTACTCCCTGCAAGCCTGCTTCACCTCTCTCACTGCATCAGTTATTAATCCTATTTTTCCCCTTTTTGAGCACATAGCTGTGGCTCACCTCTAATTTCGTTACATTGCTTTATTTTTAATCACATTTGCCGTTCATAGTGTTACATTGAAGGTGCAGGAAACTAAAGTCCTTTATTGAAAGGATAAGTGCAATACATGCATCAATGGAATAAATGAGTCCCTAGACTACCTCACCTGTAGTTAGGTTGGTGCAAACCAGAGATGGTACCTGTTCAGACATAGGTGCCTTTGGTATAGGAAAATCAGTGTCAAATAACAGAGTGAAAATAAACCTGCTGCCTTGGAATATAACAAAAAATTATTCAGATCCTAACTGCCTGTGCACCAACCCCAGGATTTAATATATTGACTTCTCCCCTAATGCTGGCAGAAAAGATGTGCCCACACCTGCCTGCTTTGCTGTGACTACAAGCATGTACCCATTCACCTCAACTGCGGTGTCTGAGGTGAACAACTTTATACCACATCCACCCTGCATTTCACCGAGGTTTTCTAATAAGCACTTTCTTTTTGTGAGGGTGTATCTAGCAAGTTTTAGCATATTAACCTAGTGAAGTGTTCTGAATTATTCTTTATCTTTCCAGGCTCTTTGCTATACACTTCTGAAGCTGTTTCATACATGTACACACTTAAGTACAGCTGGGATTGAATGTAAAGAGTCATTATGGTGTTCTTCACAATCCCATTGCTGCAGAAGGCAATAAGTACACCCTTGTGCCTAGTGCATCCCAGTGGCCTGATTCTTCACTGTCTTGCACCTGCAGGAGTTATTTAAACCACTAGAAAATGGCATAAATCACTACTGAGCCTGAATGGCAGGATTTCGCACTCTGCAGAGGCAATAATGGCTAGATGAAAAGTAAAGCAGTGGAAATATCAGAGAGAATTTTTCCCCCCGCCTTCTGTTCCTGCCATTTGAGTGACCAACTCAGGAGAATTGCTCCAGTCTCATGAAATATATCCTAACACTGTGGGTGGGCAGGTGAGAAGAGGGGCCGAGGGCAGCCCTGGGAGACAGCTGTAAGTCCAGGCATGCAGCACTGCAGTGAGGTGCTGCCACTCTGCCCCAAGTTTGAGCACATCCAGAGGGGTCTGAGTACTCCAATACTACGTTGTTGCAAACAGTTTGGCAACTGATAAGTGGCATTCAGCCACACACCGTCTCTGTATACTGGGGCTGGCACCAATACTTATTTCTACCTTAATGCCACCAGGAGACGTCAGATCCACCAGAGCCTCTGCTT
The DNA here is from genome assembly GCA_013397775.1 of Eulacestoma nigropectus. NCBI lineage: Eukaryota > Metazoa > Chordata > Aves > Passeriformes > Eulacestoma > Eulacestoma nigropectus. The sequence goes on from VZTE01001195.1 coordinate 1,596,227, forward strand.
CTCACAGCAAATCACAAATATGCAAAAACAGGTACACAAGGACATGGGGGTACCCTGACACTACTCCTAGATCCAAAGTTCTGAGAAAAAACCTTCACCTTTAAGACAATGAAATTTGTCAGATATGCATTGTGCCCCTGTAGCCTGAGGAGACCTTTAAGACCTGATCCAAACCAAATTGAAATCACCATAATCTCTCTGCTTCAGTGTACTTTGGATCAGTCCCTGAAGCTGTCCGACAATAACTGACTTACAGGGAAAGCATCTTTCTAATGAGGAAGATGGCTAGGATTTACATCGAGAGAGATTTCTAGCCTTGTACATAAACCTGTGCTTTTCTCCTTTAACTAAGCTAAGAAAACTTGCATTCTGGATTTTGTGAAAAGTAATTAGCATTTCATACACTTAGAAGAAACTGAAAGTACATTTAATTATAATCAGTTACAAGATGTTATTCACCAAGTGTTTCCATGCTTTTATTCATCTTTCAAGCATAGCAAACAAGAAATTAATTACTAAAGGTCTTTCAACTATTCCAAGCTATATCTTAAATCATAGTAAAGAACATAACATTCCTCTGATTTCAAATAAATAATTTCTGCTGAAATACTGGAATAAGGACTGAACTGGCCAGCAATGGAAGTCCTTCACTCTAAGCCAGCCACATCTAATTATAAAAGATGAAGGCTTTGAAAATTTACATAATTGCTGGCTCTGGTAGGGGTCGGTAACATATTTGCATTAGCTACTTATGCTTCATACCAACACTTTTAAGCACCACTTATCAAAAATAAGTCTACCAAGTCAGAGGTGCGTAGGTGGCTAAATAAAACCTGCTAAATATGGGTAGCACCACCTCTTTACGTCATGAAGAGATATATACGCTTTGACACACAGGGTCTTTTCTCTGTCTTGTTTGTCACTTACACATTAGAGTAATAGGTACATTAAAAATGCTCTTGATAGGAATTAATACCTTCTGCTCCTATAGTGTGCATTTTTTATAGCTATTTACTATGTTTTTATATACAGAATATATTTGGTTTAATTTGCACTCCAAAATCTCCCTCTGTTCCCCTCTCTGGCTTATTTCTCAAGCCATCAGTCTAGATGGTAACATGGCACCTTAACATAGCAGGATAAAACCCCTGTAGTCTAAATGTATCTCTAATTCTTCCATGACTATTTCTCTTTTTCATATCATACAAAAATTCTGCCAGACCTATAAATATATGATGCAAGAGCTATACAACAGAAAAGGACAGACCAGTACATACATTTCAAAGGCTCTGTTTAGAAAAGAGTCACATTATGTTACAAACAGGTCTTTTTCTTATTATGTTTGATGTCAGCAAGTGAGCTTTAAGGAACCTGACACTGTTTGAACTTCTTTTTTAATTTATTTTATTGTATACGTTGATTTGATGGTTTTTGAACTCTGGATCAATTTGGTGACATTGTGGCTGATCCATTTTATCCTTGCTTTGCTGGGCCACTGTTTCGTTCTGAGGCTCCAGTCTCCCATTTTCCTCGAAAGGCTCATTAGGCCTGATCTCTTTTAGCCTTTTTGCTTTTTTTCCTTTCTTCCCCACACTGGACTCTGGTATGCTTTATTCCTTAGGTCCCCCTATAGGTTAAGCCTAAGCTCTTATCCCCTATTCTCTTTAACTCACAGCCAGCATTTGATTCTCGTTTTTTAACCCTCTCCGTGAATTACCCAGTCTGGGCACAGCCCCATCATGTTAGAGGCTCTGTCTGTGTGAGTCACAGCTTAATTTGCACAAAGAAGGGTAATGATTTTACTCAGAGATGCCTGACACAGAAATGAAATTGAGCAACTTCCAGAGAAGCTGTTGAACAAAAAATAATCTTCAGGGTTGATATAGGCTTCTATAGAGTGAATAAAATGCCTACGGTCAAAAGTTTAAGTAGTTAAGTATTTTAAAGAATCATGTGCAGAAAGACTACAAATAAATCACTCTTGCACGAATCTGGGGACATAGATTTGGCTATTCGTTCTAGCACATTGTCTTGTTTTCTAACTACATCTCACACAGAGAAGATGAAGTTCCTGCACTGTTTGTGCTGTACTGATGAATACGTAGACATGAGGCTATACTTTTTAGAGCACATAGATGAAATACAAACAATCACATGCTGTTCCTCAACCACTGATAAAAAAATGTAGATAAATTAATCCATTTACTTGATGTTGTAGAAAAACAGAACATTTTAGACTTTGTTACTGCTTTGATGTGAGGAAAAATTGCAGATTTAAGTTTCTGTCTGCTTTATATTTGGCAAAGTCTCTCTGCTGAATCTACTTTGCTCCTTGGCCACATTTCAATCACTTCCATCTTCTCATGTGCTGTCTTAAAAATGTGAAAGTACCTATACTTTATTCCCAGGTGTATTTCTTGCTGAATTTAGTTGAGTTCCATGCAGGACAAAGTAAAATGCAAAATATTTAGGGATAACTCTGCATTACCAGGGAGAAACTTATTACCATGGTCTCTTGACACTTCACAAAGAAACTTTTTCCATCTTGGTCAATTCCGTATGTAAAAGAAATGGTCAGTGACTTAGAAAATGATGAAATGATCGGTAATTTGGAACACATGTTCACTTTTAAGACGGCTAAAAAGTAAACCATGTCTGAGATTGTTTTTTAAGATTAAACTATCTGGTTTTTGTTTTGCTTTGTTTTTCCTTAAAGAAAGCAGTTTGCTGTGGGAGATCGAACTATCCCCTTCACAATGACCTATGAAAGAATCTTAAATTCTCTGTGATCATACAGAGTAATATGATTAATAGATTAGATTAACGGAACAATAAGGAGATAACGGAATAATGAGAAATGTTCAGAAAAAAAAATCTAGAACTAATTTGCAAATAAAAATCTGACGTTGCCATACGTTGATGTGGAAAATGCTTATAAAAAGTTTCATCTGAAGGATGTGCAAATGATCTCTGAAGATGCCTTAAAAAAATCTTGCTTTTCACTGATTTTTACGATACATTTCCAATCAGTGTCCAATGTTGCAAAGCAACAGTTCATAAAGTTAAATGTAGGCTTGTGGGTTTCTATGATCTGTTGTCTTCACATAGCACAGCCTTTACAGAAGGGGATCACAACATAAAACTCCTGGTCAGGTAGCTCACAGGATGTCAAAACTCACTTTGGCTTTTCTTAGATTCTGGTAGCAATACAACAATAACTCTTAGAAATGTATTTTTCAAAAGAGATACAAGATTAGTGATAGAAGTCCCAAATTAAAATAGAAGAAATCTTTTATATTTTTAATAATGGATCAATTAATGAGGATCACAAATTATGAGAATTTTCAGTCATATATAATTGATTCCTTTGACGGCTTAGCCTGCTTTTAATTCTCTGAGCAACCACGTGTGTACGTATACACACATACACAGAAGAATTTGCCAAAAGCATCACGCAGAGGAAGACTTCACAAACATCTTCAAAAGAACTTACATTTAAGACATTTATTTATAAAGGTTTCTATTGCTCAACACAGCAGATGCCAGAGATGGGAACCTTCTCCCTTGGAGAGCAGAAAATGAGGAATGAGCCACCTTCAGAGTTCAAGTTTTTGAAGTTTAGTTACTCTTATTTAATGAGATTTTTTTATTATTATTCTCTAGAAATAGTGTTTTCCTGCTATTGCAATTTTGTTCTATGGCTTAATCAGGAAATTATTCATTTAACCTATTTCATGAGGTAATTCTCAAGAATTTTCAATTTATCTAAATAATCCCTCTTTACATATATTTTTATATTTCTCTTTATTTTAACTGAAATTCTATATTTCAATGCAAGCTTCTTACGCAGGGAAGAATTTATAATGGAAGTGCCAATATCTATGAACATAATTCCTTTTCTCTAAAGGTCTGCAAAGGAGGAACTCCAGTGCTACAAAATACAAGACTGAATTTTGGGAAAAATTAACACTTTCGTGGCTCTCCATAGACTGTGTGACACTCACTGTAGTAATAAAATATATCCTTTACCTTTCAAAGCTATGTCAGAGACACCTTGTTCACCTCCATCTCCCAGAAGCAGTAGATGAGACCTTGTTCTCACAGAAATGATTGGAAAGTTCTGATTAACTTTAACAGGGAGAGGACTCTCCCCACTGTGGATAAACAGCTACTACTGGGCCCTTTGCAAGGTCCCAGCCTGCCTGTTAACTGCACAGCAGCCTCTTTGGCATTCCCAGCCCTGCGGCTCTGAAGGATGATGTGGCTCTTGTGCTGGGAAGGCCAGGCAGGTTGAGGCTGGAAGAAAGAGGGAAGAGAGCAGAGGGACAAAGAATAGACATAGGAGGAATTCAGGCATTTTGTACTTCTCTAAAATTCAAATTGACTGTCTGTATGATGGTGAAGCTAGCCTCAGTCTCACTCAAGTCTTAATTAATGTTTATGATCTTCAGATGAAAGGCTTTTCAAAATGACAAGGGATTTGTATAACTCACAGAGTGATAGAAGCTTGCACTTCTGTAATACCAGCTCTAAAACCAGAGGTCAGAAGTTGATCCGGGAATAACTTCATTTCCCCTTCACAACTAAACAGGAAAATGTATTTTGGCAGGAGCATGTCCCTTCTCCAAAGTCCCATTCTCAGGCTGCTCTCACCATCACCCCTCTGCCCACGCAGCTCAGCATCACCACAGAGCTACCCTGAGTGACAGCAGCGAGACTGTGAGTAAAATCAGGCCTTATTGTCCATCTAAAACATTTTTTACAGTTTTGTTTAGTGGTATCAGTCTTTATCTGGCACACAGTGCAAACCATAGAATGCATCGATCACAGCAGTTTCTCCCTACACAAAACAATCTGTTTTCAGTCGTTGCTTGGTGGCGCAGGACTAAATTCCAGGTACTTTAAATCTCTTTTATTGAATAAGCCTGTGTTGCTATGATTTAGCCAGGGTGTATTACTGCATGTGAATGATAAACTGTAGTTCATGACCTGAGTCTAATGGTTACTTTATCAGTTGCAGTGGACAATTAAGTGACTGAGCAGTGCAACTGACGGTGAAGAACAGATTTTGCCTCCGAGCTGCTTTCAGGAGTTAGATTTCGCTGTATCATGTTCAGAAAGGTCAGAGCTCTGGCCAGATGACCAGTATAGCAGTGCAGATGGCACTGTATGTCACCTGGCCACTCTGGGCCTCTGCAACCTGCTGCAGAGGGCTGGGGTTCAGGGAAAGGTTATGGCCATATGCAACTGCAGCACATTACCAGCTCATGAGGAAAATTGCCTTTTTTGGAAAGGAGATGAAAAATCAGTTCAGCAGCTATATACACAACATCACAGCAGATCATGGCCATTTTCAGCTGCTATAGAAGCAAAGGCAAAACCTTTGAATCCCTAATTGTGATCACTTTGCAAAATGTGACAGAAATATTAATAAAAATATTTATATAACAAATAACAATGCTCTCTTCCACTGTGATACCATTGGCCTCCTTTTTCCTTCTTTAAGCATTCAAAATACTAAGGTTCAAATTTAAATGGTCAAACTAAGAAAGCACGTTTGCACTACAAGAGCCCGGTCAATACACGTAGTTCTGGATTTTCATGTCCAAAGCAAGTCTCAGAAAAGCCTTGGCCTTAAGCCTCCGTGATCTTTTTCCTTAGGAATTACCTAAACTGTGTTCATTGGCTCAGCTACGGTGTAAGTTTTGCAAATAAAAGCTGGTGTATAGACAGGGAAAAAATAAAGGAAGGCTGTTACGACTGTCTTGGCTTCCAAGAAAGTTTGGTGCAGTGTAACCTATTTCATTCTGAAAAGGGATTAAGGTGTTCCCTAACCAAATGGAAAAGTTACTCTTGGCTGTGATTGTTTCTCCAAAAAGCCTGAAGAGGAGTCAAGATCATCTTTTGGAAGCTTTCTATACTGTAATTTCTTATACTGTTCATTATCGTATTCCAGATGATTTAGATCTCACAGTGTTTGGATGGAGAAAACAATCTGAATTGAAAAGAAATCAGAAGAAGAAAAAAGGACTGTTGCAGCTAAAATAGATGATTCAGAAGCATGCTTTTGATGCAGCAGAAGTGTGGAACCAACAACATTTACTGATGATAGTCAGACTAGGCAACCAAAAAAACTATTCTTTGTGTTGAACAAAGAAGGAGAATTGTTATTTCTACTAGCAAAATAAAACTTTCTCCCTGTTTTGAAAAGCTTAGGCTTTAATTGTTGCTCTATTTAATCCTTCCTATTCATTTAAAAAACAAACAGAAAAACCTGCAAAAACAAACAACAACAACAACAA
>VZTE01001195.1:1602618-1682276 GCA_013397775.1 Eulacestoma nigropectus
AAAAAAAAAAAAAAAGAGAAAGAAAAGATTCAATGAAGCATTCTGAAAGTGTCAGCTTGATATCTTCCTGTTTATGATGAAATATTTTTGTGGAACTTAGTAAAAAAAATCAATTCTTCTCAACTGCATTTTTTCCAAGATGAAAGATGCTATTTACCAAGACTACACCTTCCTCCTCTAATGAACAGCTTATTTTTTCAGGATTTTAGATTGGAGGTCAAAGGAACAATGCAAATTACTAACATAGGATTCAATTCTGTGTTCCTCAAGTCAAGAAACAAAACTAACTGAAATTCTCAGGAGTTTTAGTCTATAAAAGCAAGGCCACAGACTACCCAAATGAGCCTAAAAATTATCATATCTATTAATAATTCTTTGGCTCTTTTGATACCATCAATGCACGTACTACTAGACAACTACTTCTGGTTCCCTCATTCATGATGAGAATCAGTTTGCTTAAGGCTGAAATCTTGTTTTCAGCAAGACAGTTTGGTCTGGAAGGCATACTGGTTGTCATGACTTTGTCAGTTAGAAAAACTACTTTCACATTTTACAGCAAGCCATAGCTGTTGTGAATTAAATGCATGGAGTATGGTGACATCTATAGGAGGCTCCAAGTCTCTACATTTAAGTTGCCTTTCCATGCTATCGTGCGAGTGTGCATATATTTTATATATATATATATATATATATTAAAAAAATATATACACACACTTCAGAAATCATTGTGATAATTTGTATGAAATATCAGAAAGTAAATTAATCGTCAAGATTTTAACTTAGTTACTGTCTCTCTAGAGAGTTAAAGAGAACTAGAATGCATTCTGTAAAATAAATGCTCTCAAATGCAGCTGGGAAAGCTGAAAGGAGCAGGAACAATTGCTATGGTAACCATGTTAAAAAAATCATGGAAAGTAGGAAGACCGTGAGAGCAAGAGCATGGAACCAAATTTGTAATATTAAATGAAGGTTGGAATCACCACTGAAACTTCTGTATCAAACATGGTTTACTCCAGTAAAAAAGAAAATCATATACATAAAACCTAGCAAATTATCTGACAGAATCTCATGCACAGAAAACACATTGCTCCTTTCTCTATGTGCACTGCACAATACAATAATGTCCCACTGCAGCAAAGTGTCAAAAGCCAAAGGAGAGAATGTCCCAAATATTCTCCTTCCAAGAAACAGTCTGGTTGGAAATATGAAGGTAGTGTGACCCTCAAACCTCATGGATCAGCATAAGTAACTGGGAGACCCCAGCTCATGCAACTGGACAATAATGCTCCTCCAAGCACCAGCTGAATGGCCTTGAGAGTTCCCTTAAGCTAACAGGACTCTTGCACTTGGTGATGGCCTCAAGAATATTTCATTCAAGGGTCTATACATTTATTCTGTATTTTCACTTGTGTAACTGAATATGGAAAACAACTGCAGATTCTTTTTAATTTTAGGATAAAAATACAGATACTTTTATTCTGCTTAAATAAGATTATCATGTTTATCCTTGAAAAATACTTTTGTTTCTGATTATATCTTCATCTTTATTTAATATCTTTCAATTTTTCAAATTTTGGTGGACTGCTTCCAAATAGCTCTAAATGACTGAAGAAATTTTCCATACAAATGCTTGGTTCTGACTGCCAAAACTAATCTTGATGTAAAAAGAAAACCATTGACAAAGGTTTTTAAGTTCTGTGTAAAGATCTTTCATCACAGAAATATAAGATATAACAGTTTTCAGAATTTTTTTTAAATAAACAGTGGTAAAAAAAAGCTGAAATATGGTTAAGCACTGGCAAAAAGAGAAGTCTACGCAAAAAATTCTCTTGGTCTGAAAATTTCATCCAACACTTCATCTCCAAAGCAAAAGTGGAACTGGGACACAGCTTATTCCTTTAAAAGTAAGATCCTCCACATCTCCTGGTATTTGGTGTCCACCTATCTCAAAGCAGGTTTCAGTAAGGGTATTTAATTGACTATTAAAAATATGAACAATTTTTTTTCAGTTCTTCCTACTCAAATGAAGCCCTAGTCATATTTTCACCAGTTTTCTACATTCCTTTTCATTTTGGAGCTTCCCAAATTTCTACTCAAACAATCGCTCTAAGCCCCAGATTCACCATCCATTGTCTGATATATAAAATAGCAAAGACATCCTTTAGACCTCTGCAAAACTGCAGGTTTACTGTAACTCCTCTCCAAACACACCTCACGTATGAGGTACATCACTGTCATTTCTGTCATACTGTGGCATCTCTAAACTGTTATTCCTACCTTCCCCCTTCAGAGGTCAGTGCTAAATATAACAGGGCAACAGAGGCAACAGAGAAGGAAGATAATAAACATAATTACTGTTCAAAAAGAAAATAGAATGGTTCAGATGTCTACAAGCCAGAAATCGATGTGAAAGACTAAGATGTAATGGAGAATCTCAGGGATGTCTACAAGCCAGAAATTGATGTGAAAGACTAAGATATAATGGAGAATCTCAGGGATATTTCCTTTTGATGAGGGGACTTGTTCCTTCACTGGACTAGCAGATTTCACAAAACCAAAATTTTAATAGGCTTTGTTCTCTTTTAATACTGATTAATAAAGTGGTAAAGACCTGAAATTCCCACCTCAGGGAAATTCTACATTTCGGTCAGGCTTGGAATTAAAACATTCCTACATTTCCCCTCTTTAAAAAAAAAATAATAATTTCAGTTAATTAGAAAACTTTTTAGTTTTAATTTTTTTTTTTTTTTTCAAAAAGCCAACCCAGCTCTCTAGGTTTCTGAGTTTCCTTGGTTGACAGCTAAAAAGAAAAAAAGACACTATGAGAATTGGAACTCCCAACAGTGACTGAGTGGATTCTGAGTGGCTGCTGCTTACTTCCTACCAAAGGTTTCAAAGTAAGATGACACAGGTTTGATTTAATCAAGTCAAGTGTGCTCTGACAGAAGAATCTCCTGTGATACACCTTGACACACCAGGGAAATGCTGTCTCACTGAAATTACTGTCACATGGGTCCTCAGCTGGTCGGAAAAGCTTCAATTAAAATGTTATCATCACTGCATCTACCCTGTCTCTACCACTGCAAGGAATCCTTGCAAATAACACTCAGCTAATACTCACTGAAGGAAACACCAACAGGGCAAGCTGTTGGTACTTGAAGGATGTAACTAGAATGAAGGATCCTGTTGATAAATTGAAGAAATTATTTGAAATGCATAAGATCATTCAGTAAAGATTGATGCAAAACGCTGCACTGAAGAAAAGTAAATGGAATGACTGCAGCAGACGACAAAATGAATAGAGACCTAGAAAGAAAGAGTAATTTGGAGAAGGATTAGTCAGACTGTGAGAAACAAGACAGAGTGGGTGGTTATTCAAATCTGTTCAGCACTGGGAGGTCACAGCTGGAATCCTGTGCCCAGTTTTGGACACTATACTTGAAAGAAAATGTAAGGAGGGTAGAGATAATCCACAAGAAAACAGTAACAGTAGATTGTTTAGAGGAATGGCTGAAAGGATTAGCTTTGATTACTCAAGGTGTGATAGAAGGGCTTATAACAGCCATCTTCAGGTAAACAAAATAGTGTTGAGGATGATGGCTTAATGAGATTAATTTGCAAATATATTAGTTAGTGTGCAACATTAAATCATACTTACACAGATGTGAGCAAACTGTTTTTAACATCCTTGTTATGGGAGCTATACAAGAATGTTATAAAATTATCCGTAAACAATGACCCTTGAGTGTCCTAGTTCATCTCAAGAAGAGCATTAGATTAGCTAATGTCTCCTGTTTACTCAAAACAAAATTTCTTTGATTTCTGTAAATGTTTTCAGCACACTACATTGCTGCTGGCTATTGCATGTCATATTGCATGCAATAAATCACATTTGTGTAGCAAAAGAAGCAGCAGTCTCTATATAACCACATCTCACTGAGAAGCTGTTCCAGCAAAAACTCCATCATTTGATCTCCTGACTGCAATGAGACAGATGTTTGTTAGATGAGCAAGAGCTGAAGTTTCTGGCCGTAAGTCTATACCAGGTTGATTTTCTTTTCTTTTAGGATCTGTGCTCAAGCAATACTAACTCCATGAGACAAGAAATGGACTAATAATAGACAAAAGCATTTTTGCTCCAAAGAAGATCTCAGCTTAGTACTTGTATGAAAATGCTTTGTTAGGCTACATAGACTGTGTTCTTTTTGCATCGTCTAATTAGTAGGCAAAATAACATATTGGAGATCACTTACAAATTAATTTCCCCTCTTTCAGCCAACATCCATATTCAAATTCTGGAACTGTTCATAAAAGTAGTCTACCCAGCCTATCACAAAAAGGGGGCGTTTTAGCTTCTGCTTTACTGGAGTCATGGCTGTACCCCGGAAGTCAAAGGAAGCAGGTGGGAGTGGAGCGAATGAATCAACTACCAAGTCCCCATGTTTGCTATTCAAATATGTTCCCACTCCTCAGACATCCGATTTTCTTTTGTCCATTACGCACCTAAGCCTTTTTCTCTGAGAAACTACTTTCCACCCAGTATCTTTCCCCTGTTGAGCTTCTTGGAAGACTTTATTTAAAAAGAAGAAGACAAACTACGTTTTAATACACAAATGAAGCAGTCACTGCAAGAAAGATACAAAAGTATATAATTTTCTGCTACAAAATAAAGTAAAAGAAAATTGCACAATGTGCAACTGTTTTAAGGCTCTTGTTATTAAAAGGAAGTGCAACTAAATCCCATGGCAATAAATACCATGTGAGTGGTAGTTGCTATGGTAACTTATTAAGTAGAAAAAAAACCTAAAAGAAATACACTTCGTTGGTATGTAAGTTAAGGATGCCTCAGGGCAGCCTAAAGAACATAGATGGGCCAGAAAAAAAGTATTTAAAAAATTGAAAGCAGGTGAAACACAATATCAAAACACGTGTATTTTAGATTTACACTTTTAAATAAGAGAAGGAGGTATAGGATAGAGCAGCTGCCTAACCCACTGTGGGTTTCAATTATTACAAAAGAAATCTGGGTTTAAGTCTCTTTAGAAGAGTTTGGGAATGAACAAACTACAACATCTTGTTCTTCCCTGAAGCTAAACTGGCATTAAGGTACCAGTAAAGCGGAATTCACTTTCTTGTTGTAGGGCCTTATTAAAGCACTGTGACTTTTCGTGCTCAACCTACATCCCTCAGGTCCCCCACCCCAAAACCCTCGCTGAGAAATTTGGCAAGAAAGAACTCTCTGCTACCACAACAAAAAGACCCCGCAGAAATTTTATCATAGCCTGTTATACCTGCAGAAGATACATATGTATTATTAAAGTAGCCAGCCACTGGATGTCATTGTTATTCCACAGAAACATACCGAAGAAAAATCTCTGTAACTGCAAAAATCTTTCAAGCCGCTAAAAATGAGAGGTAACACACAACCTAGCTTTCAAGCATGTACTGTACAAGCTAGTCTCAGCATCCTGCTTCCCAAACACAGTTTAACTATTTTTAAATGGATGAATAAGCTGTGTGTCCTATATATGAGATTTAAAATAGCTGGTTAAACATCACATGAAAATACAGTCAGTGGGTCCTCTATATTATCTGCGTGTCAAAGCCTTTTCACTTAATTTTATAAAGCATTTTGCTTTGATTTGGATTTGAAGTGTTTGGAAGTGCATATACTTGCGGCAGAGAATTTCTGCCCCATTTTAGGATGCAGAAAAGGACAATTTTTGCCCATACTTGTAGATGCTGGCTTGCTGTGTCTGTTACATCTCTATCTCTATGCCCAAGACTGAGAATGCATATTTCTCACCCCATTTTCAGAAAGGATTCTCAGCACATTAGTTGGAATTACTCATTATTTTAGCTCGTATGTCCCTTCTTTCAGAGTGTGAACAAAAACAGCAGGTCTATATTTGCATGGCTGTGTGTAGACCTGGATTTCCATCCCTGTCCTGCACTGCCAGTATTTGGCAGCAAATGGCTTTTTGCACTATAATGTTAAAAACTCCTTGCCCTGATGAACTGGGATCTAGCCAGCTAGATTTCTGCACCATCCTCCACCACTTCCAGGATAAGTCTGTGCAATGCACATGTGGCTCAGGGTATTATCAAAGCCAGACACAGAAACATATAGGTGAAGAGAGGTTTGGGAATCAGTGCTTGCTCCAGTGACTAGCACTGCGGACACTAGTTCCCATCTTCAGACAGCTCCATTTACCACATCTCACTCTACAGCTTGCAGCCATGCACGGCACTGAAATGGTACCTCTAAGTCACACTAGTTACAAGATTCCTGTCAGACTGGCTTCCTATTAGACCTGAGACAATTTTCATCCTGTATCTCATTGCCTAGCCTGATTCCGTCACATGTCCAGCACTTAAACTGGTCTCAGTGTCATGCATCCTGCTTAGAGTTGCATGTGTGCTCAAATTATTGAGAGATGGACTGAAATGAAGAGGGAATTAAGTCTGGAATGAGTGAGCCCTTACTCTTCAAGTTTCTCTATGGGATCTTTAGGTTCAACTCAGGACTCTGTTTCTCATTGCACTTAGAAGCTGGTATTAAGGATCTGCTTCCTGGTCCTCTTCTGTACCAGTAGCATCTCCTTCAGATGTATCAGAGAGGATGTAAGGAATCTCTAGGTCAAAAAGCAGGTACCCTCCTCAGCTGCTTGTCTAGTAAGTAAGCAGTTGCTGACAGATTTCTGCAACTGGTGGTGTAAACTCCCACAGAAGTTGCACAGAGAGTAGTCCATTAACCCTTGGCTCTTTTCCTTGCTCATCCTAGTACTCAGAAGGGTAACTTAGAGGCAGATGTGAAAGCTAGGAAGTTTTTCAGTTTCCTCTTTTTAGAAAGAAGTGTTTTGCACTGTGGGCAGTCAGATCTTTACAGTCTTTCTCACAGCCACAGGCAACACCACAAGAAACCCGCTGGGTGGTTAAGTAACTTGGTTTACTAGGGCTTGCATCTCAGCTAGATCTAACAGACATATGTTCAGTTAAGCCCACTCGAATTTTCCTGCAAATAAAAGTAGGCTTGGATAGGAGAAAATGAGTCTGAAGGCTAGGATGCATTTGGAAATTGGCAAGAAAGTGTTGGTACTTGGCTTCGTGAATAAAAATAGGAGATAAAGAGATTTCATTCCTGATAGATAAGAGGTTAAAGGACAAGTTTCTCAGAAATCAGCAGAAAAAATATATACAAGAAAAATAAGAACACACATTATGTTCTCATACCCACATAGATGAACCATGGCTGACCCAATCCTAGTAATTCAACCAAATTTGAGGGATATGATTAATCTAAAATGACACCCAAAAAATTAGCAATTTGTGAGTTCCTTTCTAGTGACTTAGATTTGGATCCAGGGAAAGTGTGGCACGTTAGCTGTCCTGTAGAAGTGAATAAAAATTTACCCTCAAGTCACTTCTCATGTTAATCAATGGCATTTATCTTTGCACTCATGCATCAGCTTTTTTTGGTGTGTGTGTATGTTGGAACTTCTTTTTTCACTATTCTTACTTGTCACCACTACAGACCTGACCTGCAATCTGCAGTATGTGAGAAAAAGGTTTTGTTTCCCTGATACGTATCCAGTGGAAGAAGGCTGTCAGCCTGAAAAACAAATAAATTGCTGGATATATCCAAGGTAATTGGCACCGAAAGGAGCTGTCTTTAGCTTCTCATTCAATTAATAGAAAACAGCACCTCAGGGAATTTCTAGTACCATTGGAGAAAACAAATAAACAAACAAAAAACCTTGAGCACAGAAAGTCTTAAAAAAATCAGTGGTAAGATGTTATTATATGACTGCTTCCAGAAAGAGAGCAAGGATCTGCTTGGATGACTTTTAAGGCCTTTAGTTTTGGCAGCATTTTCTCCCTCTGAATCAACTGACTTCATAAAGAAATGAGAACTTGAATTTATGCTATCTCAAAAACACATAAAACAGTTCCCCCCTAAAGATACATGGGTCATTAAATTAAACTATGCAGTGTACTGTGAGGCTTTGAGATGAGAGTCAGGTTTGCCATTCAGAAGTAAGAGACCACTCCTGACAGAGGTAATGAAATCTGGGTACTCCGTCACATCATCATCTGGTGTTTTACCTAGTGATTTAGGATATCCTGGCCATTAAACTAAGCCATTGCTACTGGAGGCCACCATAACATGTAATGACTTTCAGAAGTTTATAGATGTTCATTTGAAAACCATTTTCTGTTTTGTTCCCACTACTGATAATGCATTTTGACTTCATATTCTCTTCCAGTGAAATTCATCTTCTAGTTTCTAGGTTGCGCATATGTTCTATATCCATCCTTACTCCCTGGAACTCACACAGAGATACACAACTTACCCAAGCTGTAAAGTGACTAAAATCCTAATGTCAAATACTACAGCTGAGCAGGAGCAGCAGTGAATTGCTGCAGCTGTTAAATGAAGTGTTCCTAAATAGGTGATAAATATCTATATGACTGAATAAATACAGTCTCAACTCGAACCCCAAATTGCGGGGCCAGTTTCCAGTTTTTATAGTGACTTCCCCGTGCTATTTTGAACTACTCACTCTTTTTAACTCAATTCTCTACCTGTGAATAAGAAACGGAGTTTGATATCTACTTTCCTTCTGCATCTTGTGAATTCCTCAGGGCAAGGATATTTCTGGTGGTTCAAGACATACAGGTACTTAAGGGCAGAACAAACCAGAAACCTCTGTCACATAAGTAACAGATGGTTACTCTTGTCACAGATGGACTCAGGCCTCCCAACTCAGCAGATTTCCCTCCACCTTCGCATATATCCTTTGTAGGCAACATAAAGTATAGGTCTGTGTTTGTGGGAGGTTCTCCCACACTTTGGAGACATCATAACCACATCTGGTCCCACAATGGAGGACGGAGAAGGTGGCAATGGGCAGCCTTGAAGGGTTTACCCACGCTATGACCAAACATCCCATGGAAGAGATGCTCACAGAGAGAGCGACCAGGAGCTGAAACACACAGCCAAAGACAGCAAAGCTTGAACTCAGATCGGTGCTTTGCATGTTTGCACGAGCAGTGATGGTAAGGTCCAGAAGCACTCATTAAACAATACCAACCCTGTACCTTTGACAGTTTAACTTTCACTCTAGCCACTTACATTCCTTGAGTTCACCCTTGTCAAGGCATTAAATTTCCCTGTTTTTCTGGATTTCACACAGGATCTGGCCCATCCTAGGGAAAGCATCTAGTAATTTTCAGTTGTCCGTGTGGACGCTTCATTGTCAGCTGCTTCATCCTTTCCTACTGCAAAGAAAGCTCACACCATACTGTCTGTAAAAAGCTCATTCAGCAAAATGTTCTTTTTGGTATTTATTTGCTGCTTCCCATGCTACAACTTTCACACAGAGAACTGCAAAGCAGAAAGTTAGACTGAAGCCCATCAGCCCCCCCCAAAAAAAGACTTTCTAATTAACTTCTTGCTCTAGAAAATACTCATGTACTGTGTATTTGAAAGATGACAATTGAAATCTCTAGTGAAAAAACCTCATGAATTTGAGTTTTTTTGATTTTGGTTCTTAGATTTTGTTTGTTTGTTTTAGTTTCTTTTTATTTGACTTCTAGCTGGTCAGATTAGAAATAATTGGGATTTGGCATATTTCAGCAAGGAGAGAGGCAGTCCCTCTTGGAAGTTGCTTCTTCATTTAGCAGTATTCCCTTTAACGACGCAGTGTCTGGAGGTCTTTAGGCTGATTTCATAGGCAAAAATGAATTCAGGCTCCTTTGAAACTGGGCTGTGGCACTCTAGAAAGACAGTTCCATATATAGATCCTAAAAAAGCACATAATGAAGGGCAACTATTCTTTAGCACTCTCTCCCTGCCATACACATCCATACACACACGTGGTTTGGCATTGGCAGTGGTTGGTGGTTTGTATGTGGTGCCTTCACATTTGGCTGCAGGAGAACCTACTATTTAATTTGCACTAGAAATTGTAAAATTGGATGTTATCTTTTTTCCAAGGAACGTATATGATTTATGAACAGAAATTGTCAATAGGCTCATATCATTATATCACATAGATAACATTGGAAATGTCACCTCCTCTGACAATTATATTAATATTTTATCCTGAAAAAGGCAATTAAATATTATTAATACTTAATTAGTCTAATTAGTTTAAATGAAATAGATTGAATCTTCCAGCAGGTGTGGTTAGGCTTAAGGAAGTCATTCTCTGCCTTCAATTTACTTGGTACTTTCACCTTCTGATATTTTAAGTAATTCTTAAACCTAGAAATTTGGCAGGTTTTCTAGGAGTATAAACCATAATCTAAATTAGAAGTATTACTACTTGTGGCAGGCCTGGGGCAAAACGGTCAAGAAGGCAAAAATACTGAAAAAAACCCATGTATATTCAGTCAGAAACCTTAGGAAATTAAACTGTGGAGTTTCCTAAATAGTGCTGCTATAGTTAGATTTCCACATTCACGTTAGTGATGGGCCGAAGGGTTAAAGACACAACGTACACTGGGAAACAGCAGGTTCTGGCTTTTCCAAAGCTGCTGCCGCCTTTCCGTAGTGCCACTAGATGGCATCAAATACCCTTTATTTTGTGCACGCTCCGTTTACACCTCGTATGCAGCGCTGGGTCAGTGTTCTTTTGACCATCGATGGGCTTAGGTTTAGGTTTCTAGCTAGTTGATTTTATTACAACATTTTCTCGTGTTGGTTACATATTTTACCTTTTAAGTGGAAAAAAAATTTCAACTTATCCTCCAGATACCCTTGTATTTTACCTAGTTTTCTCACCAGAGTGACTGCTTTTGAATTCATAAAACTTTTGAGAATTATGAAGCCTTTAAAAGAGAAACAGACCCCCACTACTTAGACTCAACATCACTGCACTGAAAAAATTACTCTACATTTACCTTCGTGTTTAATTCTGTAACTGTTTCAGGATACACCTCCTCCATAATGAAAATGTCGAGCTCCTTAAAATAAACTGTCTTTAAAGTGTCTGCTTTCTCCACTACGTATTTATGCATTTGATCAACCTTATTACAAAATAGGTGCACTTAAACCTCACCAATTTTCCTAGGGCATATCTGGGGGGGGGTAGAGAGTACCAACAAAAAACCTGTCAACGAAACAAAACAAAACCACAAGCCCCACCATAGTCAATTAAATCACTAGAGGTGCAGGAACGTAGAATAAAAAAAATCATTCATAAATTTGTGGAAAAATCTTAAATGAATATATTTAATTTTAAGTAAACCAATATTCTCTTGAATTTAGTCTTTTCTGTGATTAGGAAGAGGGGTATATCTACACTGAGAAATGAACTTTTAAATGTCCCTTCCCAAATTATTCTATGACTCTTTGAGTGCTAAGGATAACACAAGCTCCCTTTGAACATGTTAGTTTGTAAGCAGCAGAGCACCACCACTGTCCCATCAACCATGAGTCTCCAAAGCCATTATCCCTACTAACACAGACTTTAGGCTTGTGGCTTCAGAGTTAGCTTGTTTGAAATGGGGCACTACACCCTGGGAAGCTGTGTATTAGATATGCTGGAAGAGTTGCTGCAAATGGTCTCTAGAGAAACTGGTGACTTTAACCACTCGTATAACTGATGGAGGTAACTATTCTTGGAAATTGGTGAGTTTGAACAAGGCTTTATTCTTCAAACCTGAGAGCAGTGGCAGAGACAGCTTGAGAGCTGCAGTGCTATCCAGGCTGCAGGAGGGTTCAGAGTTCCAGAGTACCCTATGTGAACACACCTGCATTTGTCTGGAGAGGAGCCATTCTTGCAAACACCTGATCAAAGACGACCTGAGTGGGGCTGTGTTCTCTACATGAAGGAACCTCTGCACCTTGGTAGGATTAATCCATTCTGCAGCACCAAGCCTGCGAACTTTGCCCATTGATCATGTAGAATTGGTTCCATCTGAACACAAAATCCTACTCTTATTATTTGATAAATTTCTCTTCTCTGTTTAATCTGGAGAGAGGCAAATACTGAAGTGCGTCCATAAACATCTGTCAATAAAAGTATTTTCTCCGTCTTCTTCTTATTTGGTTATAAAATAAATAGCTTAACTACTTTACTAAGTTTGATTCTACTACAGACTCTACCTATTAGGTTAATTGAGAGCATGAGCTGATTTGAAGACATCCTTTCAAATGGCTAAGTCAAGAGAGTTTTGTCCCATACAAATGTAAGTCTCAACAAGAGAAGGGCTCGGATTCGGAAGGTGAGAAGGATCACTTCTCTTATTCCCTATTCCTATTCCCTTCAAAACATGGGCAAAATCAGGTTTGTGACCAAGTAGAAATGCCACAGGACATTTCCTCATAAAGTCTACCAATAACAAAGCACGCCTAAGTAAAAATTGCACTTGTGCTACCTCTCATCATCCCACTATTAAAGCAAAGTCTTCCTGTGAGTTTGTTCTTAAACCATTCTTCTCTTAGTTGTTACAATTTATTGCTGCAGCTTGGAAAACCTTTAGTAACCTCCTGTTTTCACAGCATCCTGAAAGTGTTTTGCAGCATATCAAACTGATACTGCCACTATCTTAAGACTAGGTTTTCACTGTAAAACAAATATACTAAAGAAGATTTAAAAGTCAGTGGATCTAAACATATCTAGCACCGTGTTTAAGCCTTATCTACCATTATTCACCAGCATAAAAGCTAACACCTATCTTCTTCCAGCCTCTAGGGAAGAAAGTGGTATTTCTAGAATAGGGAATTAAAAATTATTGTCTTCCTTTTTTGAGCTTTAGAATACTTTTTAGAACCAACTGGCCAGCTTCATTCTCTGGCTTATTGTCCAGAAAAAGGTTGTCAAGATAATGTTATATATAGATGTACAAACACTTCTTTTTTTAATTGCCTTATTTCAGCCAGTGTATATGATGAGTACATGGCCTGGAAACACTCACTTTCACCCTTAAAATCTTATCACTCTTTCAAGTACCTGGTACTTAAGAAAATGTGTCTTCTCTCTCCTGACATCCACCAATTCCACTGTAATTCTGGTTCAGCTGACTTGCACTTAGTGTCCCGCTCCATTTGCAGAACTTATACTTTCTGCTTGGCCTCATTAATTTATTTATTTTTGTATTTTCTTTCATCACATGGAAGTACCTTTGAGTTCTGAGTTTTGCAGTTTGGATTTCAGATTTTTTTTTTACCCATTTCCCTTGTATGTTCTTCTCTAAATATCTATCGTTGCCTGCCTTAGGTCATCTGAGTAAGCTGTTGTGGCATCTTTTATCTTTCACAATTACAAATGACTTTGTTTGACCACTTGCTTGAAAACTACACACAGCATGAACGCACAAAACAAAAACAAAGCAGTCATAGAAAAGTGCCATATCACAAGTCATAGAATTGCACCTAAAAAGTAGGTACCAGCAAAGAAGTTAAGGTTTAACTAGAACTCATTTCAAACCAGCATCTTTTCTCTGTGCAGCACTGCATGTAGAAACAGCCTGGAGTTCAAACTGGATTTTAACTTCTTCCTGTAAACAGCCGAATTCAAAACCAAGATGACATTTATGTATTTCTTTTTTTCTCTTTACACTTTGATCTTGTCTTCATTTCATAGTTTTGACTAAAACCAAGGAACATTGTGCCACAAAAAATGTGTCCCAACCACTATTAAGTTGTGTTTTGGTTTTTGTTTCGTGAAAAGTCTCCTTTATAAATCCTTGATAATGCAAGGACTAAGGATCTGTGTCATCTATTCAAAACACCTGACTAAGAAATATCAATATGAAGGCTCCTCCTCCTTGAGAGGACCCAGAAAATACAGCCTTTCTGCATCATTTTTGCTCTTTGCTTCAGTTTCAGCTCTACCAGTGAAACACACATTATTTCCTCTCATCTTTTCGAGCATAACTTCTGCCTTTAATGAACTAAAGACTCGCTGACATTTGCTGTCACGAGTACAGTGCCAAGTACGCTGATGATCTCAGCTGTGGCCTGCAGTTCAAATAATAATAGTAGTAGCTATGACAATGTTAGCATATGACCAAGAACAAAGACATCCCACAAAACACACAAGCCAGATTGGAGGAACATACCAAAGAACAGTAAATGCTAACTCAGAAAGAGACAATTTATTATTCACTTTGTCATTCAAATATTTCCAAAAATTAATGACGTTTGCCAAATATATGTCTAGCATTTCCCTAAGATAGCAAGCTTGTGGACAGTAGGAATTCAAATGACTCATATGCTATGATGCGACTGCTTAACATGGCTTATTAAATCAGCTCTCCTAAGTGTCCAGTATAGTGACTATCAAATATCAAAGCATAGGAAATAGGGTCCTATTTTTTTCATTGGTATGTCCACAAGCAGAAAGCAAATTAATTGGCATTCATGCAACTCACCTAAGACTTACTTCTTACAGAATCTCTGCTGAGAATACCTTTAAGTGCAGCACTCAGTTCAGTAATACTTCATTGCTATGACAAAACACAGAGCCATTACCAGAGTGAAGTAAAGAGGCAGAACCTTCAAAAATAAAACCAAAAAAGAAGGTCTTGGGATAGAGCACTTTAATCTCTATATCAGATTATTCAGCAGGCAGCCTGAAAAGATCCTGGAGATTTTGACAATAGAATCTGCAGGAGGGCCACTTACTGCCTCATAGACTTTAAAGTTCCTTTGGACTTTTAATTAAACAAATATAAAACAAGTCAGAAGTACATGTTCTCATTCAATTTGTATCTGTTCACTGAAGCATTTATGTCCTTTGTTACCTTAGTGCTGGTACAGACTGCAAATATTGGTGAATTTTGTTTTACTTTTAGGTTAGGGAACTATTAAAATTCAATTTTATGGTTAAGAGTGACATTCAGACTGAATGCCTTCACACAAGCATGTAACCCAGTCCTGTCTAGACCATGTATTAGTTTTCAATAGTTTTGAATGCATAAAAAAAAGACAAAGTATGGTAAACTTTAAGCCCTCCCAGGAACATCTAGAACAAGTAAGCGTAATGACCCAGATAGAGGATATAAAAAGAAAATTTGGTCTTCTGCAGATTGCACCTTGGCATAACTATATCAGACCAAAACTTAAGTTGACAATTTTGAACAGCAGGTCGATATGGCACAAAGCAGAAAACCATGAAAAAAACCTAAACAAAACAGTGGCAATACCAAACAACCTTTGCACATCTCTGTTAACATGTACAGAAATAGAATAAAGTGAGAATGGCTCCACAGTTAAGCTGAAGTCTGCTGTAACTGTTTTTAAGTCAAAGCCCCAGATATCTTGATAAAACCCCTTTTGGGTCAAGTTGTGTTCTTAATATAGATCATTTAAATTGCCTTAAATAAAGACTTTCTCAGCCGTCAGTTACACAATTCTTGGATAGCTACCATTAGCCTTCTGGTCTTGATTCCTGGAATACCTTTTCTGGGATCAGACTGGACCCAGGGCACTGTCTATTGGGTCCTTCAAAGAACTAATACAAATCTCTTATGAAGAAATGCACATAAAACCCAGGAAAGCTTCATTTGCAAAATGATTCAGAGACATGGGAACATACATATCTCGGTCAGAGGAAACTGAATTAGAAAATCCCTACATGTGCAAGTATATACTTGGTAAAATCAGATTTTTACTACTGTTCATCCACGTTAAGCAGAATTGTGCTGCCTCAGTAGTTGGGAGTGAGGCCACATCCAACAAGCAACGGGCCAGATAACTTTCTGAGACCGAATCTCAAGGAAACAGCCCTGTGATGGTAGTTGGGTTGCTGAGGTGACTGAACAGGTCTTCCACATCCCAGATTTTATGGTACAAAATAGTTAATTATGTATATTTGAGACTACTTTAGCTGATATTTAATACTCTACCTGTCATGGAAGTTTCATGTGGGGATGGAGCAAGAAGTATGAGCTAACATAGATGTGTCTTCTGTGGCTCTGCCGTTTGAAGAGCTCACTTCTTCAGAAACAGCACAGTTCACCCCACAAACAAACAAAAAAATATCTAACATGATATTTTTGACACAATTATTTTCTATAGTTTCCATCTGCTTTCTTTTTTATTATAATTATTTGCATCAAAGTTTTGACTCTTTTCTTTATGAACACTTTAAAAATTTGAGAAATTTGAGTAGAAGCCCAGCAAGTGAAATGACCGGCAAAATTTTACTTATTGCATTTATCAATGGTACTTCATAATATTTTCACAGCTATTTCTCCTTGAAGCAATAACCACTAATGCAGTACCATTATTCAAGTAATAACATTAGGAGGTATTTCTCTATTGCTAAAGCAAAAGATGAATAATTTTTGTCCTGAACAATACATGCAAAGAAGATATAAAGTAAATTAATTCAAAGCCTCAGTAATAAATCTCTTGAAAACCTTGATATTAAAGTACAGTTAACCATGGAGCAGGGAAAGCCTAACACATTTGCACTATTTCCAACATTAATGCCCTGAAATATGCTTATTAATAACACAAATTTGATTCCAGACAGCAGTCATATTCTTTGGAAAAGACAGAGGTAGATCATATTCTGAAAGAGGAAAAGCCAGGAATCAGCTGAAATAGCTTTCCAGAAAGTAATGTCCATTGAAAAATAAGAACACTTTCTCTGAGCAAACTCTCTTGGATGATGACTACACACCGTATGGGGGGAAGAGGGGTCGGAGAGCTAATCTACAATAATATCTATTTATACTGTCCCTTCCCCTTTGTGCAAACGTCCAGGAGGGACAAATGAAAAAGGGAAAAAGTAGAAAGGGAAGTCACGCAGACAACCTGATTTTAATACAGCAGATCAAGGAATCAAATATATTTCAAGCTATGGATAAATAAAATGAGGCTTGGCATGATTTGGTTGCTTGAGACGCAGCTGAGAGCTGGATCTCTGCAGCTCAGGCAGGCCTTGCCAAGGTTCGCCTGAGGAGCAGCAAATCAGAGATAACTCCAGGTACCTTCAAGCTTCATCAGACTCCTACTGTCCCCCCAGGGAGAATGAAAAACAAGATACTGCTCTGCAAAGAGAAAACATTTCAAGAAATAACATTCTGAGGTGGAAATTCACCACCAGCTGAGAGCAAGAAAGGAGCAAAGAGCAAAAGAGAAAACGCGGTTTCAAATAGCATGTGTCTGAAAATAGAGCAAATGTGTGCAAGAACAATGAGCTTTCTGTGAGTTGTGCTGGAAGCACAGCCCAGGGCCAGTGCATCTCCACTCATATTTGGGCAGCTGGCCAGAGACTACAGAATAGACTTTCCTCCCATTATTTTCTCATTTTCATTAAACTGCATTTCAGAGCACCACAAAATGAATCTACTTTCTCTACATTTTTCTCAGGCGCATACCCTTTGCTCCCAGCATAAGAATAATCTCTCCTGGCAAATAAAGCAAGTCCCCATTAATTATCTCTCTCTCTCCACTTTTGCAGCTTTACTTGTAGGAATACTGCCACGACTGTGGACTGTTTGCCAAGAGGCCTTACACATGCTTTTTTCATTATTAGAGTACTATAAAATTTAACCATATAAGTCTCCTGTGCTGTACCCTCCCGACAATGCCAACAGCCGTTCTAAAATAGACTACTTCAGAGGGCAAAGAGACCAGGCCTTTTTTCAACTCATTAAACTGAGGTTTATTTTTTGCCTTGTTAGTAGATGTGATTCTGCTCCCGCTGATGGGCATTGCAGCAGCCTCAGCTCTCACATGAGCATTTTAAAAAACATCAGACCTTGTCATGCTCAGCAGTTACACAAAACTTCATTTAACTAAGTGGGAAGTTTGCATGTCAGGGCTACAACACAGCAAGGGCCGGATTTTCCCACTTGGTATTAAAAGATTTTGATTCTAAATTGCTGGGGAAATAATGGTGTACAAGGATAGAGCTTGTTTTTCATGTTCTCCTCAAATCACAGAGCCTAATTGGTCCTACCAATACAGAACTGTAAGCAAAAAAAATGGATTCTGAAATAGTACTTTTTATCAATAGGTAGCAGAGTACTTTGCAGTGGAACACGATACCAGTTTCCCCTTGTAAAATAATCTCTTGAAGTAAAAAGAAATTATTTGTGTATCCAGGGGCTCACAGCAGACTAGAAGTACAGAAGCAAACAACTTTCAGGCTTTGATCACTTTAGTTAATCTTAACAAGCAATAGTTTACTTGCTATCTTTAATTTCCCATCAATGGTAAAGAATCTGCCTCAGAAGGACACAGCCTCTTTTTCCAGTGTGTGAAGACAACACACATGGTAGAGACTCTGGAATTTATTCTCTCAGTGCAGCAAAAGATAGAGTAAATAGCACTGTCCCTAATTCAACTTTCAGGAATGTCAGCCAGAGCAGTCAGGGAAGGGCACCAGCTGCCTGTCCTCTCATTCTGATCTATTGCAGCAGCAAGGCAATAGTATCTGACAGAAAGGGAAAACCCAAAGCTCTCACACACCATAGCAAACACCCATCAAGATAAAGACTCAAGCTTTGCACCAATTACAAAAGACCCCAAACAGTAACATCGTAAATAGGACTGATGAAACCAGAAGAGCGATGCTTCGCATACGCTTGCTAGCATGTCCCTTATTTTCACGTCCCTTAATATCTAGGACGTAATGTGTTCAACAACTTTAAAAATATGATCAAGAGCCACCATCCTTCTTTCAAGAAGCTTATATCTACAGCAAGCCCTCAGTGATGTTTACATATGCAGAGCCATAAGTACCAGGGAAGAAATGAAGAAGCACAAGCCAGTGCCCATTTAGCAAACCAGCAGTGTCTGCACTGTCCTGAGCATCATGCAGAAGCTATGCACAACACCCTTAATTAAACAAAATGTTTTCTCGTGAAATGAAGTAAAATAACTTGCAGAGTTGTTTGTTCACTGTCTTGTTGGAAGTGGTACAAGAACTTGGTAACTTTAGGTTGAAGAGAGCATAAAAAGAAAGAGACCATAACTGCACAAGGGCACAGACACCCTGTGCCCAATCCCTGTGCTCCCCCATCATGCTTGCATTGCCTAAGGATGTAAAGCCCAGCACAGATGGCCCTGCGTGACTGTCTGAATAGGCTGATAGAGTCATTCTTTCAATGTCACTGAGATTTTTTTTTCTGTCTTAAATCTCTGCTGAAAAATACCCCCAGTTTCATGAAGTTGCCCACAGCTTCCCACAAATTCCAGCCTAGCTGAGCAAAGCAGAACATAGCTCAGTCCTGGAGGCTTGTAAGGAAAGCAGCCAAGCCCCAGATTTCCTGAAAACCTTTGAAGTTAGTTATTTCTTTCTCCCAAGGTGTTTTATCCTTAAAAAACAAGCAAACACCCTTCTAAAAACAAAAGCAGAGAGTTGGGGATTTTTTTCCCATTACACCAACTAAATCAATGAATCCCACATTTTCAGCTTTACTCTCTTATAATTTTCCTCAAGGAAAAACAAGCTCCATTCCAGCACCCCCCGCACTCCATAGGTGAGTATGGCATACCCTCCAAGACCAAGCCAGGACTTTTCCACTGAGAAAAATGAGTGCAGCGCTGTGCCCATCCTGGTCACAGTGAGATGAAGATGTCCTTGCTGCACTAACAAAAAAGGATTGCTGGTGGCTGTCACATTGTCACACCCCCATAACTCTTCCTCTCCATGTGGAAAACAAAAAAAGTACTGGAAGACTTCAAAAGATATTTTAGGGGACTACTGAGCACGTGCAGGGTGTTCAAAGAGAAGTAGATTGACAGGAGAAGCAAAGAACAGTCCAGACTCTGGCCCTCACCCTGGGAGCAGCCAGCAGCACTGGAGGTGCCGCACCCAGAGCTCTTTACTGGGCCACGCTCCCTCTGAGCTCACACACCTGGCAGGGACAGGTGACAGCCTCCAACACCTCCTGCCATCCCCATAACCTCTCACCAGCAGCAGGGCCAGTGAGAACAACCTCGCTCAGCTCCCCATGAGGGACAACGAAGCCAAGGCCAGCCTTGATGGGCATATCTGCCCTCGCTGGGTGACACAAATCATTCCGGTGCTAAAGGGCTGGGATGACAGGACCAGGCTGTGACCTGGTTTTCTCTTTAGGCTTGTAGGAAGATTGTATCTATCTCAACAGAATGGTCTAAAAGACAACATCACTGATTAGGAATGACTCCCTCAACAATATTTTACAATTCCAAAGCCACGTAAATACATTCAGTAGCCCATATTTATCTGGCTACTTAGGTCTCCACTAGTAAACAAGCGGATGGGTATTGGACTGAATTCTTCCATTGAATTTTGGTGGTATTTCAAGACCCTAGTTATGCCATTGGCCTAAATAGTCTGTTTAAATTCACAGTAGAAGAATTAGCCAGCTTGGCTTTTAGGTCACAGTATGCTGCACCATCTACACAGACAGACGCACACCAAAGGAATATTTTTCCCTTGTTGATTTATTAGCAACGGATTTAGTTGCAGCTAAAAAAAATAAAACAAACGCCTCCAAAAAAATCAAACCAAAACAAACACTTCCTCCCATTCCTCCAAAATTACTTGTGCAAATTCAGCCACAATATCTCAAGCAGCATCTTTCCATAAGAATTTAAGCAAAAACAATACTGTTACCCTTACACCCCTTGAGCCAAACCTGTTATGTGAGAAGGGCTATTAATGTCAGCAGGGATACAAAGTGAGCAGGATTTGCTCCATGCTCAGTAATAAAGTCTTCTCAAGGAGATGAAATCAGACTCATTGTAATGTAACAGGAGTGACTGGAAGCCACAGTGGCACTGTGTGGACAGTCTGTACCACACTATTCTTCAAGGACTATAAAGCAGGTAGTAGATCTGTTGTAAGATTTTTCTGGAGATGATATTAATGAGCAGTGACTGTCTGGTGCCAGTGCTACTTCAAATTGCTATTTTAATACCACTCACATCAACAGGAGCACTGACAAACGTAATCAAAATAGCAGTACATTCAAGTACAAGATAGGAATACCGTTCTCACTTGAAAATGAAAAATAAAGCAAGAGAGATGAAACACTGAAAAGGATGGAAAAATGCTAAAGGAAGAAAGAATCAGTAACATTTGGAGTTAAATCACTATGCACAGCTACAGTCTGACAATCCAAATGTGGACTTCATGTGCATGGATACAGTCATCAGAATTACATTTTTTTAAATTTTTGTATAGAAATGAGATCAATGTGTGCCACAACATAGGGAGAGCACTGCTACAAATGAGTTCCTGCTGTATATTTTTGGAGAGTATGGGCTTGATTTTGAGCACAGCATTTATTCAGTTTCCCCCTCCCTCCCAATCAGGTTCTCATTATGTCGTCTAAAACCTTGATTCAGCCAAGCACTTCTGTATGTGCTTTGTTGGAACATGTAATTACTTCCCATTAAAGTCAACGGGACTAAGTAGCATGGTTAAGTGCTTTGCTGAATCAGAGCCTAAATGACATCAGCTGTACCAGTAAGTTACAGGTGTAAAAAAAACAAAAACAAAACTAAAAAAAAAAAAATTCCCCACAATACCACCACCATCCAAAAAGAAAACAGAAAAAGAACCAACTCCACATTTTAAAAATTTGACTTTTTTTTAAGCAAACTTTTACAATAGGCACATGTGGGATTTTTTTGTGGATTTTACTTAGTTAACTGATGATATGCTACTACATACCTTTTACCTCTCTCAAATGTTGTCATGCTCATCCTTGCTGATTCTCTAGAAAACAGGGTAATTTTTAGAGAAGAGAAAAATAGAGTACTGAGGTGACAAACATTACTCTGTCTCGTCAAAAGTGAACAGAGAAATAGAAGGAAAGCACATAAAGTTATTTGCCCTTGAAATCTCTTAATGTGACAGATTTAGACAAAGGTGCATTAGTCTTTGAAAAAAGACACCACACACACACACAAAAGCAAAACCCACAATAGCCCACAAAAAGCTTCCTGAGGCAGCTTATTCAGGAAAAGATTATGCAGGGTTTGCATCTCTCCTTCACCAGTAACAGGTTTAAAGATAGCTGTATGCAGCCTGGACAGCAATGAGGAGCACTTAAGTGCCCCATCTAAGCCACAAACAATTCAGATCTGACCCAAAGTCCTCACACGGCAACCCTTAAAACTTAAAACTATTCACCTAAATGACTCTTTCCCAGGGAGAGGTTCACAATGTCATGATATCTGAAGCAAGGGTACCTTAGACACACAACTAAGGATGCTCTTACTCGGTGTTCTGGTTAAAATCTTGGTTTGTGATTCTCAGCATGAGGTCTGCCTGCATTTGCAGCAGCAGTTCTGAAGCATAGCAAAAACACAATCACAAGTTAATTGGGTAGAACTCATATCAGATAAAAATGTGTGTGTTTAACTGGGAAAAAAGTACTACTAACAGCACCTGAAAGACTTTGAGAAGTTGTGGAGAAAATACTTCAAAGACAAAAATTCATACAAATTCATCATTTGTAACTGTCATCAAAAAACAGGTTTACTCTGTTCTATTTGAGTCGTGATGCTGTGAACACGGCCTCGGTATCTGAATACCTAGATGTCATATTCAGGAGTCTAACATGGAAAATCTTATCTATGAGGAAGCAACGTCATGAGTTCCACATGACACGAAACTGATAGATGCACTCACATCACAGAGGTGACACAGGGGACACACTGAAATGCAAAGGAGTGGATCAATGGGAACAAAATGACATGTCTCAAATGGACAAACAGATCTTGGCAAATAGCCGGTAATGGCATAACAATAGGAATGCCTATAAGAAATTAACTATCACCCCAAAATTTCAGTCACAAGCTGCATGGGCACAAGATATAAAGGGCACCATGAGAACTAGTATCTTAAAAATACCCAACCAGA
Organism: Eulacestoma nigropectus; assembly: GCA_013397775.1. NCBI lineage: Eukaryota > Metazoa > Chordata > Aves > Passeriformes > Eulacestoma > Eulacestoma nigropectus. The sequence continues at coordinate 1,625,448 of VZTE01001195.1, forward strand.
CACAAAAGTAATATTACAACAGAGTTTAACTTTTAATCACTGTTTCCAGACCAAAATAGGTTAAGTAGCTTCACAAAAAAAGCCTCCAGTTGAAGAATTTAACATATATCCTATTATTTATTCTATTTATTTATTTAGATTTTAAAATGTGCCTCTCCAAAGGTCTAGGGAAAATATACAGATCATTTAAAATTACACAAGAACTTCTAGCTAAACTAATGGTCAAAATAGAAAAACTTCCCAGAACCCTGACCCTAACCCTTCTCAAAAAAGATTCCCACCTTTTGAACCTAGTAACTATCACTCAGTCTTTTTCCTAAGAAAAAGCTTGGGAAACTAGTTGGGTTCTCCCTCTACCAACCAGCACGTTTGCAATTGGCCCATGTCTAATACCTAAGACCATGATATGCAGTGACAAAAATTATTCCTGACACTCAACTTTCCCTTCTCATCCTCTCTTTGGTATTCCTGCTGTGTCTGCAAGTTTATTTTAACAAATTATTTTTATCAGCTGTTTATCTTCACCCCTTGGCACTCTTTGAGACCTCCAAAATATGTCCCTGGAGGTAAGACGACCACCATTCTTTTTCAATCTCTACTCCTTCCCTTTTTTTTTGTCTTCCTTTATCTCCAGAGATGGTCACCTGACATGATGAACTAAAAGTACTGAATATCAGCGTTGCTCAAAGCCATAATTAAAATTGCTCTGTTTCTTTCAGCTTGTAGTGTGCCATTTTGTAGATGCATAGAGACAGAATAAGAGTCAGACAGAAATAGAGTCAGCAGAGGAACTGGGAACATAATGCAGATCTCATTTCCCTTTGCCTTGGTTGAGGAGTTGAACTAAACAATAGGAACAGTCAATTTCAGCCTATTTTCAGGTACAGTGTCTCCAAGAGCTATTTTCATACCAAAGGTAAAACCAGGTCTATAAATCTCAAGAATTTTTTTTGTCCTTCAGTTAGTGGAAAAGAGACAGGAACACTTAAGCCATAACACATTAAAATGAAGGGGGAGGGTCAGCTTTTCTTCTGTGCTGAGCAGCAGAAATGTTGCTGTCACACTCAGATGAGCTATCATAGACTTTCTGGATGACAAGTTGCAGATAATTAGAAAAAGAACCCTTTAACGGAATGTTATAATCCCTTTATTAATTTATAGTTCATAATCTGTACCTTATTGAATGGAGCAGCCACGCTATAAATTTGAAACACATTGCATGATAGCCCACTCTTTCCAAAACTTTCTTTGTAATGGGATCTGCAGTTCTTAGCTGCAGTAATCTATAATAATCACCAGTAAATATTGCACATAATTGATGCTATTTGCTGTGTGCAAAACAGGAGTAAGAAGTGTCATACTTTAGGCCAGAATCAGTCACACACTTTTCACAGAAAATGATTTATTCTTTACACAAACCTGATAGGAGTAGAAAGATACTGAAGGCAGAATTTCATCACAAAAGGCAGCAGGCAGGTCTGTGCATTGAAGGAAGCCTTAACTCACTGCAGGCAGCAGTTCAAGGTCTGTACATTGCCTTGAGGAGAGAAGACTGATTCAAGACTTCCCTATTCTCATCTCTGAAGTCAGATCTTTTTCCACCCTATTCCTACAGATTTACTGAAGCAAATTACCGGCTGGTTATTTTCACTTTTACATGCTTATTATGCCCTTACTGATGATGCTTTTGATTTTACTGGAAGTTGATTTTTTCCTTGAATGCAGATTCTACCACCTAAGAATGAATGCAAATGTCTCCCACTTGGTCTTATAACAAGTGCTATTAATTTTATTTTGATTTATCAGCAAATAAATAATAGACCTACAAGTGGGAACAGTAGTCCTCAAATCAACCAACAGACCAACCAAAAACTGCTGGAGCATCAAGGAACTGACAGTCAAATATTCTAAAGAAGTTAATGGTTTGGAGACATAGACTATGCAGAGCAGGAGTTGTAATTATATTTCTTTACTTTTACAACAGCAAGTCAAGTTTAGACACTTCATGCCATTTTCCAATACTATTCGGATCACAGTGATAATGACTGTTTGTGTGTTGGTATAGGAGAGCCCAAGGATCATTAAAGTGGTCGTCAGCACTCAGAATTTGTTGCACAGATGAAAAAAGCATAAAAATGTGTCGATCCAATGTCAAATGAAAAGCCTTGGCAATCTGACCCCGGGAGCCCTTAGAGCTGAGTGCATTTCCATGTTCACAGGGACAGAAATACATCATTTTCATGTTCAAAATTACTGGCATGCATCTTCAGGACAAAACAAACAAGAACATGCAACTACATGAGATATGTCAGAAAAAGCAACATTCCCATGGCAATCTGACCACTCGAAATAGAGCTGCCACAGATCAGCTTGGAAACCACCTCACTGATTTGGAGAGGTTCTAGCAGACTGCTTGGTGCACATCAATGGCTGCAATACACAGGAACAATGGATATCTTCCCAGCCTGCATGGAGTTGGCATTGGGCTGTATTTCTCTGTCTGCTCCAAATCCTTTCTAAACACATCTGAAGACACACTCAGCACAAGATGTAAACCCAGTTAATGCATGCTCATTTTTTGCAGTTTATTACAAATTCTTTAACACTTCAAAACGTGCACCCAGCATTCATTAAGGACACCAAAAAATTCTGCTACCAACTTTTGCAGAAGTCTGTAGATCTCTTGTGATTTACAGAGCACAATTTACTTTTCCTCCTTCTTCAGAGGTCTTCCATTAACTAACTTTGAGCCTGAAATACATAAATTACACGGATCTTCTTTAGGTTCAGTTTCCATTGCAACGAATCCTAGAGATTTTAGTTCCAAGGCAGCAGGTTCCTGTTGTCCTTCTTCTGCCATTAAGACTGGCTGCACCCTGCAGCCAGTGCTTAGAAGTGCTTATATCTGATTCAAGGAACAACCACAACCCTTGGGAAATATTAAATTTTACATGTATTTCGCAGTAAACCTTCATCAGACAAAAACAAGAAGATGACTTTGGAAGAGGGAGTTTTCTGCCTGTGAACTAAGAATGCTTTAAGCAATAGGGTAGAAGACCACGTTTTTGTTCACTTTATCTCACTTCCTCTCTCCCCCTCTCTTCCTTGCTGCACTTGGACTGTTTTTCCACGTGCAAATTCCTCCATTTATATTGCCCATAGTTCAGGGCAAGTTAAAGCAGACTTTCTGTTTTCTCAGCACCTTCTCTGACCACTGGACTATGATAAAGGTAGAAGCAAATTCTCTCCCGCTCTCCCATGCTTATTTCTAAGGCTACCAATAGGCACACGTATAAAGAGGGAATTTGGTGGATGCTTCTGGAACTCAGAAGCATCTGTTTCATCCCTATTTGCAGAAGGGCCTAGATGAAAAGGCACTCTCCTTTCTAAGTCATTGTGCACACACATGCACTCTCTAGTGTCAGTGGAAGGCTACGTTTGGGGTTCAGTTACAGTGCTCCCCGTAATTTAGTAGCTTAAACCTTGCCCAATCCTCAAGTTACACAGACCTGAATGTCTCTGAATCTTGCCCTGAGCTCTTGAATTGCAAGTTCAGTAAATGCAACAGCAATGGCTTATGCTAACCATGAGGCACCATAGTCTCAGTGGTCAAGTCATAGACAAATAGCTGTAGAAACCTGAACTAAAAAGAAGCAATCTCCAGTCCACAGGGATTACACAAAACAGCTGTTGCATTATTCTCTGGAGTTTTCCGTAGCCTCCTAGAGCATAGGTGCAGTTTGTGAAAGCACATTAAGATCTTGCAATTAAAAGGGCTGTGTAAATATGAGGAGTATTTTTTCAATATCAACCAGAGTCCTGTGCTTCCCAGATGGAAGCGTTGCTACATTTAATAGTTTAGACAGAGATCTTCATTAAAGAGGTTAATGTATTTAATATGAATATCCCAAGGGGTTGTCTTTTACTAAATTAACCATATTTTAAGCTTTCTAGATTAAGAATTCATTTTTTAAATGCCTAGAAATTAAGGTCTTCTAATTTCACTTCTAATTGGCACTTCTTCATCTGAAAAGTGTTTCAGAAAGATCCAGCAATGCATTTCCGAATCCATGAGAACTTCAGTTCATACTTTATGAACTGCTGCATAGAGCACATTTATCTGCAAACCCAAGGTGGGTTCCCATGGCCTCTGTATGTGACATTCAGATGCATCAGGTTTGCTGCCTTGATGCTTTCCAGTTAAGCTTTTTAGGCTTGGTTAAGATGCAAACAAGCTTGACTTAGCTTTTGGCATCATGAGCACAGCTCATGAGCCTTAATGTCATGCCCAGTTTGGCCACGTACTCGTGCATGGGCTAGGGTTGTTCATCTCAGTTTGACAGAAGCTGCTGCTGCCCCTGCTTCCACCCTGTATCCTGGGTGACAAATTGCAAAGGGCTCTTTCCAGAAATGCAGATAAAGTTCATACCTCTAGGATCCTTCACACTGACCCTGGGCAAGGTAATCCTTAGCTGGAGAGCAGGCCAAGATTCCCGGGATGCTCAAATCTTTATAGTGGCTAGCACTAACTACTCCCTGTCTTCCATGCTAAGGATTTGCAGGCTTCATTTCTAGGTATGTGCTATAACTTCACACAGACAGAATGTTATCTGAAATCCCCTGTCCTTGGTAACTGCTGTGCTGGATGCAAGGCAGCTGTTGGGGTCTGTGCTTGAGATAATATAACCTGGCAGCAGCAATATGGCAATAGCTCAGACACAGGGCAGTGCTCTCTCCTAAACCAAGGTTAGGAGGGGAGTTCTGCCTGGGCCAGACCGTACTGTCATATCCTGCTTCTCTCCACATACTGTGTGAAGTCTGCTGCACTATGTAACTTAGGTGTTTAAATACTTCCTTGCATCTCTTCCTACAAGACTAAAAGGTTTTTCCACAAATGTTTCCTGACCCACATTTAGTTATAGAAATGCTCACACCGGTGGCTTTTAAAGGTATTTAAGTAAGTTACTAGGTTCAAATTCAGTGTCTAATTAGGCACGGATTACTTTCTCCATCTGAGTAAAAAGTACAAGCAATGAGAGTAAGATCATACATTAAATAAATTAATTCCAACTGGAGAATGGTGCTAGGAGGGCCAAAAAGCCCAACACATCAGTAACATTTATAATACTATCATCTCTGTACGTGCTGAAAGATGTTCCAGACATCCCAGATTACAGAAATATAAAGCCTGAAAATATTGTCCTTGAAAACCACAAGGGACTCCTTAGTGCAAAGGTTTCTGCTCCCTTCTCTCAAAATTGATAGCTGCTGAAGTCTTCCCAGCACCTGGTCAATGGCTAGGTTCAGTTTCAAATACCTGCCACACAGTAGGTGGTCTTGGGGGAAAATACTCAGTTTATCATTATAGCACATGAACACAAGGAAAGTAAATATCTATTTCTCCTCACTGCAGATAGAAATGACACTACAGAGTTGGTAGAGTGCTACTGCAAAACAGCTTCCTGAGGATTCTTGACTGTCAAATAAAGACAGCAATTGCACTTTATAAAAGACTGAATGCTTCCCATGAAGACACAGTACTTTTTAAGAACAAATTTTCAAAGTGCAGGACAGTGTGTATCTGCACTTGCTAGAATAAAAAACTGATTAAACAGATCTGCTTTCAGCTGCAGCAGAAACATCAAAATAGGTTCAGTTCTCACTCTCTCATTATAGTCAGTAATTATTTATTAACTAATGATTTGCATAATGTTTTATCTCTCCAATTATCAAAGGATAGTGAAAATAAAGTGATGCACAAAGTCTTTACAAACTGTCTTCATCAAAGAACTCTGTCCCTCAATATTTACCATCCCCAGAGAAAGACCATAAACTTCATGACCATGATCAATCTGCGTCAGACTTAAAGTCCATCTAGCTGAGAATTTAATTGCTCCTACTGGCTAGGAGCAGATGCTCAAAGAGAGTAAAAATTATCAATTAGTGCTTCAGTACACTGAATGCAAGGATCACATCTAAACCATACTTTCAGCAGCCACTCATAGACGTACCCTTTATGAATTTGTCCAAATTCTTTTTCACCTCACTCACACTCTTGGCTATCACTGCTTCCTGTGAAAGCATATTCCAATTTAATTTTATGTTGCACAACAAGTACTTAAAGTTGCTGCTGGATAGTTTTATTCTATTTCTGTCCAAAAAAAGTGAACATCTTCCTCATCCCCACACCTCCATCTTCTCTAGGACATTCACAATTTTATACACCACTGTTCTCCTCTAATAATTTCTTTTCAAAGGTGAAGTTTAGGCTTATTTAGCCTATCTTTACAGAGGCTTCGTTCCACATCTTTTGTCACTCTGTCATTTTTTTTTTTATATTCAGCTCTGTTGTAGCCTTTTCAGACAAGGAGAACAGAATTGTTCATAGTTATCAAGATGTGGGAGCACCATAGATTTATTCTGTTGCATAATAGTCCTTTTATATTTTGTTATTTTGTTATCAAACCCCTTTCTAATAATTCTTAGCATTCAATTTGTCTTTTTTTTTTTTTTTTTTTTTTTTTCTGCTGTGAACAATGATCTAATGTTTGGTGAGAAGTAGCAACATTAACACCAAAATCTTTTCTGCAATGTCCCGTCAGAGCCCATCATTTGTACGTATTCATAAATGTTATTTTCCAAGTGTCTTACTTTGCACTTATCAAAATTGATCTTCCCCCACCAGCTTATCTTCAATTATGAGAATTTTCTGCAATACTTTACAGTTAGACTTTCCTATCAGATTTCTGCTTATTCTTTTCATATCATAAATGCAATGTATGAAAACACTGAATACGCAACAGAATTTTCAATGGGATCATGTATCTAATCTGTAATTTAGAAAGAAAATAACCATTTATTCCCACTCTCTATTTTCTAGCTTTTAACTGGGAATGAATCCACAAAAGGACCTTTCCTCTTATCCCATGACTCTTTAATTGCCTGAAAAGCCTGTTTCTGTTGAACCTGCATGTGCCAGTTTGAGCAGGTGACCCACAAGACAACTGATTAGGACACTAACAGGAGCTGATTTCACACAAAATCCCACAAATAAATTGCAAGGAATTATATAGATTTTGTTCTGAAACTCAAATTCTTCATTAATTTTGAATCAATGTCATTAACACTCTCATTACAGGCTAGTTATGCGGGGGCTAGGAGTCTAACTCTCATGGGCAATATCTGAAAAACATCTTGGCATGTTTCTGCTGTGAATGGGAGAGGACATAGCTCAGCTCTGCGCCTGGTAGCCCAACCACCACTGTCAATGACTGATGCAAGTGTAAATGGAGCTTCACTGTCCTCCACACCTAATTAAATTAGGTGTCCACTGCACTCTTCAACACACTTATCTTTCTTTGGTTCTCCAATGACTGCAAGTCCCTGAACCACATTTTTCACTGCAGAAGAATGAAAACGAGCGTAAGCATACACCTAAGTACTGATGGCATAAGGTGTTGCTTAACATATTGACATTTTTAGTGGGCTTTCCAGTATCTCCATACATTTTTTGTCCCATATCAAGATTCCTCATCACTCAAATTCTCTTTTTACATAGTCTAAACTCTTATTTAGATAGCAAGGAAGAGAACATTGTGTTTAAGAGTACCTGCGATATCTCACAGGATCGAGTCTTAGCTTTTTCTATTCAGTAGATGTTTCTTAAAAGCTTAGAGAATACACATCACCCAAAATACAAAGGAAAACAAAAATACAGCTACTATCAAACAAGAGCTATGCTGTGAACAACACCCTCTACAAAACAAAAGCAACAAATATACAGCATAAAGTGTTGAACTCCAGCTGAACAGTGACCTAATTTTTTTTCAACATTTGTATAATAGCAGCAGCTAAAAATCTTCTGTGCAAAATGGGGGAGGGAAATTTTGATATAAAGATGGACTCGGAGAGGCAGTATGGAAATACACCTTTCTCAAGTTCATTAATTTTATTGCTAAGAAATTCATCAGTACAAGAAGATCAACAGAACTGGTTGATCTAGCACTCACAAATGTTTCTCTTGTGGCCTTATGTCTGAGTGTTTTAACACTGTGGTCTGAGTCTTGTTGCTAACCAGAAGTTAGAAAAAGGAAATTACTAAAGATAGCAAGTTATCATAATGAAAGGATGTTCAAGTGCCTGCTTGTATCCCTCAAAAAATAAAAGGAAGTCTTATTTCTTGGCCTGCTTTTCCTGCACCATAGGCTAATCTGAATAAGTTCAAAACTCACTGTAGATCAGTCAGTAAACTACTTTATTCATGTTTCTGGGCCTAAAATATAGATTTCTTCTTTAATGGACACCATCTAAAACCAGAAAAAAATCCCATCCAAACCCTCACACTTCTCTTTAATTCTAGCAAATAAATAGCATTTTCAGGGGCTTGTTCCGTCCTTGGCATGTTGAAGAGTTCTAGCTATATTTACCACATTAGTATATAAAACTATTCTGTCATCACTCTCCTTTTACGCTTTTAAATAAAGCTTACATAAAGTACTGCCACTTTATTATTTTGGCAGATCAATAAAGTCAAGAAAACAGCAGCCACATCTTTCTGGTAGCAATTACTAAGATTATATTAGTGGTATTTAGTGCATTTAGGCTATTAGAACAGCAATGCTTATATTTTATATAGGTGGGGCTGGTAATACCAGCTATTAGCAAGATTGCTTAACAGTTCCTATTTAAAGATCCTGTCTTTAATGTTTTAGTTGCTCATAACTTTGGAAGCTTTCCTGTAGACTGAACTGGAATTTTCCATCCTAAGTACTCTGCAGAAATATCATAATGATTTCCCTGCCTCAAAAAGCAAGGTAAACTCTTCTGTCCATGTTTAAAAAATTAACTCACCAGCCCCCAACTTGAGGTACTTGTCTAAGAACTGTTCTGGTGTCTCCAAGATTTTGAAGAGGGACTTGAAATTTCACAAGAAAAGGCTTCATAAATTCTGCTCCTGTTCAGTAGAGATTTCTTCAGTTTTGGTAGAAGTTGTCCATGGAAGATGTCTCCTGCAATACTAAGGCCAGAGGTAGGAGTTTAAGAGCATATGCCCTGTGTCTCCATGGATCTCAGTGAGCCATTGTTATAATCAGATACAGAAAAGACAAGAGAAAGGGGAAAGAAGATGAGACTACAGAGAAATGGGATTAGAATCCATTAAAAGGAAAATTGAGATTGATATGCAGCACAGAGACTGGGGCTAGCCCTTGGGAAAAAAGGAGGAAAAGACCATGAATGCAAAAAGCAGAAGGCATGAGAAGAGATATATCAGGTAAGACACTCAAGTGCAGAAGAACTGAAAGTTACTGGGGCAAAAAAAAATGGTATCAGAGAAAGGACCAGAGTTTCAGGGATTGAAGGAGGTTCCTCAGTCAAATTTAAGCTTAACTGAGGAATCAGCTGGGATTTGGAGCTAGTATTTAAAATGTATTGAATAACCCAGTCACCAGAGCAGGGTTTGAGTTCACAAAGAATTCTGGCACAGGGTGGACAGCGTGGGAGGAAACAAAATACCATTTAGCAGCTGCCTTCACAGGCACCATCCTGCCTGTGGCCTGGCTGATGTCAAACGCCCATAAAATTAGAGGCCAGATCAAAACAGCACAGGATGCTTCCAGAGATCAGTTTTGCATTCTTATGATTGTTCTTTGATTAAAACTTATGTGAGTGCACATGTCTGTATGTGTTAAATGCACACACTTAAGAATACATTTTTTCTCTCTTACAAGGAGTAAAACAAATCCCATAATATTCATCTTTCTGATAGAAAGGTATTTTCCTCCCTAACATCCTTAAAACCTCACTTGAAACAAAAAAATATACCAAATAATTCTGGCAAAACTTTCCATCCATGTTGCTGATTCAAGACCCTTTCCCAACCCATTAAATTAATGCCACTCACTTTTCAGAACACAAAGATGGAAAACATCTGAGATTACTTTCCTGTGCAACCTCTTTTGAGGCTTGGTCAAGAACATGGAGACAGAAAGAGATCAATTCATGTCCCAGGCTATATAGACCCTAGCTATACAGCAGCTGAGTAAATACCACTGATAATGTCACTATTGGCTTTGACAATGGGTTAAAAGCATCTCCAGCTTCAAAGCTGTTCCATTACTGAGTAAGATACAGCAAAAGAAAAGAGAAATTCAAAATTTGTGTTTTATTATTTTCCCTTCTCTATCTACTCTCTGATACAAAAAATGAAAATACACACTTTTTTTCCTTAGGAGTATTACTGTTATCCATAGCCCATCATACACGAAACTCTCAGACTGCTGTGTCAAAGTAAAGGAACAAGACTGACACGTTTAAACAAATCAGAGGTTACTCTTAGAGGCTCTGTACAGGTCATCCATACTGCATCAATTTTGCAAGTTAGTATACATAGACAGGGATTTATATTCTACTAGCTTCTGTACAACCAAAAGTGAATAAAAAGAAAACCCTTAGCTATTGCCAGCATTTTGCGTCTCATTTCTTAGCTGAGATCACATTCTACATTTGGTATTTTATCCTTGACTTCTTCCTTTGACTTTCTGTCCCAGGGGCAGGAGGGTAAGGGTGAGACTCATTAAATGTGTTCTGGAGCTTTTGAAGTTTGATCATTACAATTCCATTTAGGAAAAGTACACTTGCATAAAATAGCAATAGCATTTCCATTAAATAACAGAATACAGCACTAAGGTTTAGTTTTCTTATGTTAAATATCAGAACTGCTGTTAATTAATGTTGCAGAAAATTAGTTTCTATCACATTTGGAACACTACATTATTTATCAATAACTAAAGCAAATACTTGGAGTTAATTTCCAAAGGAATCTCATAACCTATGGGGTTTTAGAATCAAACAAAGGATAGGTGCTGAAATAAGCAAGGAATTTATACTTCATAGGCAGATTAAAGTTTCATAAGGGATATCAACCCTATTTTTTTAAGATGGAGACTGGTTCCTAATGTCAGAAGAAAAATAAAAGGAGCTATTTCAAGTTAACTCTGCGAGAGTGACTGACACAAAGCTACATTATAAAACCAGTGCCTTTGTCAGAAGGAAGTTATCAGATAACCACCAGTCCAGTTTTGGAGAGATAAAGTGCTATTTCATTTTTTACTTTTCCTAAAGATCTGTAAAAAGATAAGACACAGATATGAGAAGAACATCAGCTTATCTGGACCACAAATCTCCACTTTGAAAAATCCAATCTCTTTCGGAACTTAAACGAATATTCTTGTCTGCATCTTCAAGATTTTAAGGACAATGTGTTTGAGGACGTTACTTGGAAAGATATCTAGTTCTTCATGATTTCCTCTAGAATCTAGAAGGGTTTTAATGCCACATAATAAAGCTTAGGAAAAAACCAAACAAAAAGTCAACCAATCAACCAGAAAAACTAGTGAGAGAAGTATGCTCATGAGGTATTGAAATCTTTGCTTTCAACTTCTTGCCTTCTAGAGCTGATGGAGAGAGCAATGTATTTCTGTTCAAGTTTTCTGAGACAACCACCTGCATTAGAAGGGCAACAGTACACTCTATTACACAAGGACAGTGAACCCACACCATGCAGCACAAACCACTCATGTGTAGAAGCAGCCATTTGCACTTGTGCTCCAAATTTCTGGAGGTACCAAATAAATGGACCAAGTCCTCTATTTTCTGCTTGGAGAAAGCTTCTGGTGGAAAGAGGACTCAATTAGATTGACAACCCACCAGGAAGACAATCCACCAAATTATCTTCATTCATGAAGATAGGCATATACCACTATTTACTAAGCAAATCCATCCCTTATTTCTCCCATGGTGATTTTTTGCTTGGTTGGCTGCGTTTGGGGTTTTAGCTGGGTTATTTTTTTCCTCTCCTCCCTTTTGAGGCAAAAAGGAATAGAGTAGAGACAGGGTTGAATTTTGCGATCAACAGGCCCAGTTGTCTGCATCGTCTTTACTAGTAGTGTTTTGGGAGTATTAGCATTTATCTAGCAGAGAGGCACCCAGTCCCTTTCCAGGTAGCATTTCTAGATTTTTGAGGGTGGGATGGGGATCCAAAAATCATGAGTTTAGAGAGATTCCAGCATGTGAAAGACAATATGAGTCAAGAGTTCTCATAATTTTTAATTAGGCATGTAAACTCCATTTGTATCTTGTTTTAAGGGCCTGTGTCCTTTTCAGACTATGAAGACATCACAAAGTACTCATGTTTTCAGCATTAACAATATGATTTCAAACCCTAACCCTGATATTATCTTAATGGATCTCTTAAACCTAATCTAGATTTGGAAATTCCTCCTTGACTTATGCCTTCTTCACTCTTCTCTAATTAGCAGTGCAGTCATGCTATTGATGAAAAGCAGGTTGTTTCTTCACGTGAAGACCATCTGCCAGTACATCACTGCTCCTACCCCAGATGGCAACTTCTTGGTAAAGCTAAGAGGTGCAATTATTCAATTGTTCTATAATCTGACACACAGTTCAATTAGCTACTGATTATTACGATTCAACAGTATTTCTGCTATTTACTGTTCCACTTGTCAAGACATTCTGTGTGATCTTTGCAATCATTGCAGTGTTAAGATTCAACAAGTTTACGATGTTGGTTAAGCATTTTAAAAGACAAAGTACTTAAAGTGTTTGTCAACTCAGAAAGCAAACATAATTTAATTTTGCCTAAACACTAACTAGTTCCAGTATAATGGCAAGCACTTGATTGTCTGTAACTAGGATTAGGGCCAGGATTCTCTGAAAGGATGTGTGTCCTGAGAAGAGTATATAATGAAGCTTAGCAAACATTTTTGCAAGTCACACAATTGAGAAAATGAAGCAGATCCAAGTAGGTCTAGAAGTAGTAAAACTATTCTAAATTCAGATTGAATCCACTCTAGCATCACTCTCACCCAGTCATAGCATTTAGCTGATATATTTATTTATGCAAGGGGGGAATATACCCTTTGTGTTATTAACTGTAACGTTCTCCTCTATGTCCTCCCTTTGCAGTCAGCCTGAGCTCCCATTTGGACTTTTCTGTGAGGTTGGGAGAGACAGCCACGTTCCTGCTCCAGGCTACAGCAAAGGGCCATATAGGCACCAGGACTCTGTAACCCATTTAAACTCTTAAGAGGAAAAGAAAGAAAAAACCCCAAAACCCCAGAAACTTAGCACACTGCTACAAGTTTGCAGGAGGTTTGCAACCAAGCAGAGATGAACAGCATTGCCTTGCTGTTTGACACCTCATAACACTGGTAAGACAGAAAAGCACAGAAGCATTTGAGAGAGGCTTTTAAAGTTCTGGCAAAGACAGATCATTCCACCTCCTGGATAAGAACTGCCACAAACACACAGATGCAGCTCTGAGGAATTTCTCCCATTATGGTAAGTTACAGTATTTTGTGCAACTTATTGTAACATACATTTATCCTTATTTTAGAATTACTATTATTTTACTCTAAAAAACCTGATATTATTCCCATTTTGAGGTTACATATGTTTCCCATCAATATCATTTTTGTGGAGTAATGAAGAGAATGCAACCTTAGGTGACTAATTAGGTCTCTTAGCCCATACAGTCTGATCAGTTAGATCAACAGTGCAATAATGGATTTTAGCGAGGGCTGCTGGGTGTAGCTGAAGATAAAAGCAGATCATATAAACAACAAGAAAGGCCTAAGATTACCTCATACAGATTTGCTGAGACATGAGAGTAGAGAGCTGAGCTCTCCACCAGTCCTCTCATCAGCTACCCAGCATGCGTGGCCACATCGGGTGACACAGTACTACAGCTCATTTGTTCACACTGGAACTGAATTTTCCCTGGCTGCTATGGGAACAGTAACTACTTCATTTTTCAAGTGACAGCCTTTTGCATACTAAAAAACCCCCAACAATTTCATTGCAATAATAATTATACAGTATATTAACCTTGCCACAGATTTCCATATAAAATATAGGTGAATTTATAACTGCACATTCATTTATTCAAACACAGAATAAAGAATATTGAGGCTGAGGTATATTGAGCCACAGTGCCCCAAAGGAGAGATTGGCAAACCTGAAGTTACCACCATAACCTTAATTCTTGTGCTTCTGTTACAATCTGGTTTAGACCCAGAAGAGCAAAGAAAACTAAGTCTCTGTGCATAAACCAGAAAGAACTTAGAAGGTTCAAAACATTCCCAAAAATGAGACTAAAACCAAACAAGATTAGATGTTGGTGCCAAAAAAATTGATGTATTTTATTTAATCGTAAAAGAGGCAAAGAGAAGGAAAGAGAAAAGAAAGAAAGAAGGAAACAGAGAAAGAAGTGTGCATGGGGGGTGGGGGGACAGGGAGAGGTCACAGGGTTTAGGTGGAAGCATGTCACCCTTCCAGGAGTCCCAACGACGTCTCGTTGCTCCCCTCCATCTGGTCTTCTGGTGGTGAGGGTCCCCTGCTGCCGTGGCCACACCGCCACACACCAAAGAGTACAGAATCCCGTGGATTAAGATACGCTTTGGGCAGGTGGGAACGCCCATGTGCTTCCCTTGCAGGGACCAGCTTGACACACTGTCCTGTGCAACACTGAGAGAGAGTCTGTTGCATCATCTCTGGTGCAGGGTCTGGGGATGCCTTTGGGGGTCCTTTGATGGGCCATGTCACTCCCTCTGCTGCGGATAAGCTTTTCCCCACCCTGGGTGACAGGCCCCCTTAGCTGGGCTCCTCTGCACAGGGGAGGATGAGCAGTCACTGCGCCTCTCAGAGCCCCATTCAGGGTGCTGCAGCTTTTGTAATACAGTTTTAAAAGTCCTTCATGAAAATGTTTAAGTCATAAACTACAATATTTCAGTCTCTGACAGCTTCTCTTATAATACAGTCTCTAACTGAGAGAGTGGTTTTATAACAGTTTTTACAGTAAAAAGTACTTTATTTAGGTCATCACTGTTCACCATTTCTTTCAGTTCCATTGTGGGCTGAGTGTTAGTCATTGCATACTATCCAAATGCCAGTTTGGCTACAGAAATTGGGAGTTTCTCCTGGCTTTCCACAGGGAACATATTCCCCCGAGAGAAGAAAATAGATCAGACAAAAATTGTATTTCTATGCTTATTCTCAAAATGCAAAAAAAACCCCCAAAAAGCCCCACAAAAACCAGTACTACCACTTCGTGTGGTTAAAGATCATGTTACAAAGATAACCTGAAATTTCAAACCTGGGACTCATTCATTTTTTTCATATGCAGGTGGTGGGTTATATACAAACTTGAAAGAGAATAAACTTAAAAGTGAACAGTAGTTTTATCCCACAAAAGAATACGCAAAACCTACACAATCCTAACTACAGGTATTAAAATCTACCTCAAAGATATACATACAAATAATGCATCTAGATTTACAGCAGTGACTTTGTGTTTTAAAGCTAAATATAGACAACTCTATAGTTTACATTATGAAATCCTCTGATTATCCCTCAGTAGAATCTCAAAGTCTTAAATCAATAAACATTATAGCCATTTTTAGGAGCTACCAATACTTATTAAGCCTCTCAGTGGGAGAGAATATATATTTGAGATGGCTCCTATCAGTCTGTGCACTATTTATACAGCTAATGGACACTGAAGACTGGCAGAAATTTCAGTCAGCTGAAACAAGTTTTCTTTTTACTATTTGTTGATTATCCTCAACCAAGTCTGTGATTTTTTTTTTTAGCTACTAGACCCAGATGCTGGATTGGACAGCCTCTGGGTCTTGTGGTACTCTTTTGCTTGCTTCTTCTAAATCATCCCCTACTGCTTGCTTGGGCTGCCAGTTACAATAGGGTTTGTCCCCCTCTTCTCTAATAGAGTTTGTTCTGATAAGTGTCATGAGACAAGCTCTCTTACATCCTGATACATTATTTCTGGCATAGGGGCCACACAACACCGGTGCTTCGGGAGAAATCACCAGAGAAACCTCAAGGACAGATCCCTGAATCGAAATTCCTCCTACAGTTGTTTAGATTTCTCAAGGGAGTATATGTGATCTAACTGATCCCTGAGTTCTTTTGCACGTTCTCTCCTGGAAAGATATTTTTATCTGTACAAACATGGTTTTTTTTCTGTAGAGATATTCAATTGCCAGATGCCCTTGATACCTTTTGGTATCCACATATACTCAAGTTTATACCATGGGGACTTACAATGCTCAGTCCTCTGACCTTGGTATTATAAAGATACAACTGACCCATGTAGACAGATTTGCTGATCTCTTATAGGAATGAAGTCTGACGTATACTTGTGATCATTTTAAACTAATATTTCCTAATATTAATATTAACTAATAATAGATTTGCCTTTCAAATCCACCAGGCAATGTTAGAAATTGTTTCATACTTTTGGAGGATGGAATTTCAGTGGCAGTTTAGAAGACACTCAGCAATGCTTTAGGAATTGGGCTAGAAATAGCTAATGGTAATGAATAGCCTGAATCTACTGGAAAGTCAGAGTTTTCAAAAATTATCTTAGTATATTGACAGTAACATATTCTTAATGTTTGAAGGCTTCTGAGAGTAGTAATAATAATAATAATAAATCTGCAGTGAATGGCTGAGCACCCTTTCCTCCAAGAAGGAGAGCTCAAGGGAACAGAGCTCTGCACAGCTCATTGGTTCCTTTTCTCCAAACCCAGTCTCTCCAGTCATGAAATAGCTGGACCTGACTACAAAGTAGAGATAACAGGCAAAACAAAACACTGTTCATTGCCAGAACCCCACTAAATCATGATGTCAGATGAAATAGAAACAAGATGGCCATTGGTATTCCCATCCATAAATGTAAACACAGGGTAAAATACATTTTTAAAATTAATCTCTATGTCATCTCCTTAAAATGAGGACGAGAAAAATGCAGAGACTGTGTCCTACTGCAGTGTGTTGATGGGGAGGAAAGGGAAAGCAGTCTCCCTGCTCCGTGAGTTTGGACTTGGAGATGGAAAGCAGTTTCCATCCTGCTGAGCTCAGCTGCTGCAACAGCAGAAAGTTGCTCTAGACAGAGTGTGCACTCATAATTTATTGTTTCTGTCTCCTAAATGCATTACTTGTTGCTCTTTCAATTTTTCCTTTTATAATCCTTTCAGATATTGACCTTCCCTCCACTAACCATGATCTGGTGTGATCTTTCTCACTTGTATATAGTGAGTATAAAACACTGTTCCATGAAATTGGCAGCATTTATCAGCCCTTATTGCTGGGTACCAGAGTAAAGAGAGAGACAAATGAAGATTTTTGTCATGTTTTTAAAGCAGGAACACAGAAAGATGCAAAACTGAAAAGAGAGTAAAACTCCTATTACCTCAGCATGTCATGAGTTTATAAAGAAAGCCAGAGCTTTGGGGCTGTCAGGTGGGAGAGGTATTATATGCGACATTTTATTCTTGCCTCTGCAATGCATCTCTGAAAGCCTGCACCATCAAGATAATTCCTATTGCCAAAATCCGTAACAAGATCAGTAAACCAGACTTTCAGCCTCTCTTTTCTTCCACTAAAGCCAGAGACCCACAATCTAAGGCTGAGATTAGGCCAGATGTAGACAAGTGTAAACAACAGTTCACACTGCAGGGCAAACTACCTCCATTAGAAAATCCAAGCAGAAATATTGAATTTAAATAAGTTCAACTGCTGTCTTTCCACACTGTTATTTTTTTAATTCTGCCTTCCTTTAATAGATGCTTGGTGGCTTGTAGCAGGTAGCTGAGTCTGAACATGTTGGGTTTGAAGTGCGTTTACTCTGAGGAAGCTGAATAACCAGGAAAAGCTGTACCTTGCCCACCTACACTAGTCCTGTATCTGTCCCAGGATACTTATACCTTTTATTTCCCTCCTCCCCATTTCCCAAACAATCACTGCCAACTGCATGTCTCTGAAAAGCCAACCTCGGTCTATATTTGTCTGTATTGAAGTATCATTGTCCTCTATCGATTTTAAGTCTGTAAATAGCTAGCAATTGTGTTCTTCATTACTTACAGTTTCATCCATTTATAGTATCATCCATCTGTGATTTTTGTTTTTCCCTTACTTTCTTTCCTATTTTTTACTTCCCTGAGCCAATTTTCTTCTTATTCTACAAACCCACAGAACTCTGTTAAAACAACGATCTGAAGTTAAAATAGCATCAACAAATTTGCACTCAGCGTTTGAAGTATTCCTTATGCACTCTCCACAGCTGCAGAAACTGCAAAAAACCTGGAAGAACTTTCTACAGATCATATAGAGTATTTACTATTAAGTTGATTACAGTAACAAGACACACACACTGCTTTTATTTTGCTCAAGCCACAAAGTCATCATGATGTGAGACAGAAATCAAAATTGTTTGTCTCAAGCATAGATATAATCATTGACTCTTACCTCATGCAGATCTGTCAGGCAGTACTCTGTGGTATTCATCAGCTTTTTTTCACCTGTAAAATATCCCCATAAAAGGAAAAATAAAAATTCCATCTCTCCAAAATGAGAGAGATGGCTTCATTATTTTGAAAATGAAACCTTTATTTTCTTTTTATTTCAAGAGATTTCTTCACTTTCTTTTACAGAAACCTTGAGTATATTAGAATGCCTTGAAAGGAAAAACAATACAGTTTTATACTTGTAGAAATATTAAAGCATTACAGTTCAAGCAAGGTACAACATTTTATACAAATCTTCTATGTTCTGAAGCTTAAATAAGGAACAGAAAGGAAAAATGGGAAAAGAATTTTTAACTTCTCAAAATATTCAATAGAAACTTCATTAAGAAATTAGTTGCCAAAAAACTGAATTTCTACACTAAAGGCTCACAGAAGAAGATCTACAGATACCAGGAGGTCTAGCTATGCAGGAGGGCTGGCCCATTTACTGATTACTTACACGACAAAACAGAAACCTTTGCCCATGCTCTCTCTGGAGATGGCCTTGCCTCTGCCCAAGACACACACAGAAATATTTTGACACTGGGGTTATAGCTAATAAGGCCCATGTCCTTCACCTCCTGTTTAAACCAGGCTGGCTCTGCAGGTCAGCTTTTCTTCACCCTGCAAAGACTAACACCTGAGCAGAGGCACAGCACTGAGCACAGCCTTGACCTATTTTCCAGGGCAGCTCAGCTTGTTTGAAAATCATGTGAAGAACAGGGGGAAAGGTATAGCTCATGTAGGCTTTACAACAAGGAGTTTCATGTACAAGAAGAGAAAATGCTAAAAATTATTTATATTGTCTTACTAATAAGATGCAGATTTGGAGGTTGAAGGAAGCTATTTTCTTTGGTAGAATAAATTCCTTATGATTATAGAAAGTAGAGAACAAGTAAATAAACCAATATCTCTGAGTGTTTGAATAAAAATGGAAAACAAAACACACCAAAGTCATGCCTCAGCAATTACTTTGTTCTCATTATGTGCAAAGCAGGTTAATCTCCACATATATTATAAAAGCCGTAAGTTTTGCCAAGCTTCCACAAGTGCTATGGAAAAACTTTCTGGAAACTGAATAAATCAGTCCAATCAGTACCAAATAAGTTCCTCAGTTCTCCATGATCAGGCACGAAGAGAGGAGGATGACTTGGATGCAGGAAAAGCAGACAGTGGGTGCAGAGATGGGCAGACCAGGTAGCATGGGCTTCCCAGAGCTTGGAGTCTGGCGAGTAACCCTGGCTCTCCCAGGCCGGCTCTGTGCTTCGCTCCACTGCTGGTAGGTCTCCCTATGCTGGGATGAGTAGGGGAACAGGGCTCAGAGATTGTTCTGCAGGAGTTGCTCCCAGTCTGGAAGCAGCAGTCTTATCTATTATTTAGATAATCGGCAGCCTGCTAAAGAGTAGAGCAACCAGAAGAGGATTGGTCCATGAGCACTTTGAATTGCTTTTTCACTGTTGAGCTGTAACAAAAAGTTATTTTGGGAAGCCAGATTTTTACTCCTTACCTTTAGTTGAAATGAATTTTCACTTCTGGGCTGTAACAAAAAGTTATTTTTGGAAGCAAGAACTTTACTGCTTACCTTTACCTGTTCGTTTTAAGAAATGTGCAGCATAGTTTTATTTTGTTTCTACTGACCCCAAACTGTCTTCTGTTTAAAAAGAATGATATTTTAATAGATATTTATATAATAGTTATATCAAAACAAAATGGCAGTAAACAGATAAATTATAAATGAATTTAAATCATTAATATTCACTCAACTAAATGGATCGGTATCCTGAGAACATCGTTATTTTGTGTTCAGCATTTGTATATGACAGGTTTTATTTACTTCTGTACTTGTGTCTACAAACCCCAGCTGAGTCATGGGGTTTTTATTACCCTAGGGAGTGAATAAACACAGGAGAAGATGGTCTCTCAGGGACTTTACAGTCTGAGGAAACACACCAAGTGCAGAGCAGAGGTGCCTAGTGCACTCTCAGGCCTTTCCAGCATATGAAGAGCAGCTAGAAATTCAGCTGAAAAGTAGTGTGAACCTTCAAAACACACCCAGTATACCACGGGGTACAGATCTGCAAGACAGCTGCCCAATAAAAACTTGAAGCAACCAGGAGAGCGAACAATTATAACTGCAACTCCTCTGCAGATCTGTTCCATGTCCCTTGTTCAGGACCTGTTGCTGGGACCCAGCTGGATCTATGGCCAGATCAAAGCATGGAGAATGCTGTAATAGTTAAATGGAGACAGAATTTCTCATGGAAGTCATGGTTACTGATGTAATTTAAAATACATCAATAGTTACCCTGCAGGCATTTGGGGAAAGCAAGTGACTCAAATGACTTTATTTTCCTGAAATGACCTTTCTCATCTCAAATAAATACATATCATTTTATATACTTAACCGGTATTAATTACATTTGTTACATATAATTCCATTCGAGGCTTCACCTTTTTAATAAAATATATATTTTCCTTTCTAAACCATAGTTTACACATTGTTGTATTCATGTTTAGTTCCAGTTTTCCTGGAATTCTATTAAATGCAACATGAAATTAACATTATTAAGAATCAACATCAAGGTGTTTTCTTGATCATTTAAACAATATTTCAAGGTAGCTTTGCCAAAATTGTTAGCAACTGTCTATTTGGTAACCTTTAAATTGCAAAAGAATCATAAAAGCAGCATTAGCAGAGATATAAGTGGCCTCAAAAAGGGCACAGTGCAGAAAAAATATCTAATTGCAACTCCAAATCTCTTGGTGGTTGTTCATTCAAACTCTAGAAGTCCAAAAACTCAAAAACTGCTGCTAGTATCTATATTCAGAATGCTAACCAAAAGAATAATACTCTTCTCCTATGCTTTTACTTGCACAGACACATTGTGAATATAAACCAGTTCTCCATTTTTTCCACCTCCATGTTTTTAGCATCACTTTTTAAAAACAAAATGGAAAGTAAAAATAACCTTGGCTACATTATGCAGCAAATGTAGGCAAACCTTCAGCTTCAGCATGACTCCATAACAGAAGCTGTCCACTGGTGTCCCTACAAGGACCTTTTTGCACAATCAGCTTAAATTAGTAAAGACATATGATGCATTAAGCCATGCACATTACACTGAACAGTGGTTCAGGCTTGAAAGTGCCTAATGTTGAATAAAGTTTCCCACCAGCTGTTTTTGTGTTGTTTTGTGCTCTCATTTGAGCTATTACATAATGTGTTGAGATGAAAAATTTGCATATAGAGGTATAAAGGTTTGTTTTCTAGAGACAAAGCAGTTTGTAATTTTAGTTCATACTCACAGAATAAAGCAGACATTTAGATCAAATCAAAAACAAAGGAAGGTATGGCAAATGACATTATAGACCAGCACTTTCAGGAAGTATTCTTATAATATGAAGACATATTTTCATCATGTCAAAGTCATAATTTATGATAGATCGAAATCAACAATCTTCTGCCTGAATTATCATAGTCTAAAGCCATTATGTACACTGACTTACTGCAACATATGAAAAGGAGGGGAGAAAAATGATAACTAATATATTGCACACCATTTTTTACTCCAAAAATATCCAGTGAATGATACAAAGTGCGCACAATATTGAATCAGATAGATTAAATGAGTGTGAATGCACACACACAAGATTTATTGCAACAGCACTAACATTTTGTCCATTGTATACTTGTGCGCACAGAATGCAGTCTACTCTGAGGTGGAAAAAGGAAACATAACAATTAGCAGGCATGGCAAGTGCCCCACTGATTAGAATCTCACTGAGTTACTACAGAAATGGCTGCAGTACCACCAGCTGGTTTTGAAAAGCTTTGCTGCTGCTTAGGAAAACGGCTGAATGTCTCCTTCCAGGACAAAACTTGGGGATAAGAGAGCATCAGTAATCCCATTAATCTTCTGGGAAGAAGTTCAGTCTTACCTCTCCTTTCCATGAACTACATCAAATGGTGTCCTTCTTGCTAAGCTGGATTCCATGGATCCCACTTCTTTCTCTTCAGTGGAAAGGGAAGATAAGTATCTAACTTTGATGGTTGCACTTAACGACCTTAAAGGTCTTTTCCAACCTTAACGACTACATGATTCCATGATCTAACTTTTGTGTTGCAAAATTCACTAGTGGTCCAACCTTATGAGGTCTGTCACGGTTTAGCTCCAGCTGGTAATTAAGCCCCACACAGGAGCTCACTCATTCCCACCACACCAGGATGGGGGAGTCAATCAGGAGGGTGAAAGTGAGAAAACTTGTGGGTTGAGGTAAATGCAGTTCAGTAGGTAAAGGGAAAGCTGTGCACACAAGCAAAGCCAAACAAGGCACTCATCCATCAGTTCCCATGGGCAGGCAGGTGTTCAGCCATCTCCGGGACAGCCAGGGCTCCACCACACGTAGCAGTGGCTTGGGAAGACAAACACCGTAACTCCAAACATCCCCCCCTTCCCTCTTCTTCCCCCAAGTTTGCATGCTGAGCATGGCACCATATGGCATGGGGACATCCCTGTGGTCAGCTGGGGACAGCTCTCCCAGCTGTGTCCCCTCTCAGCTCCTTGTGCATTCCCATTCTCCTCACTGGTTAGGCCATGTGAGGAGCAGAAAAGGCCTTGACCGTGAGAGGAGCAGAAAAGGTTCAGCAATAACAAAAATAGTCCAGAATTACAAATACTGTTTCCAGAAAAATCCAAAACATAGCTCCATGCTACGTACTGTGAAGAAAATTAACTCTGTCCCAGGCATATATAACCAGCACATAGTAGCAGATTTTCACATCAGAAAGTTTTGGCTACACAACTCACTCACAACATAAAGTGTTCAACTTCCACAGTGGTCAAACCATAAAAGATGAAAACAAAATCTTCAGTGGGCATTACTTGAGCCTTTCATTGGGAAGACACAAGAGATTTCAGCCTCTGGTCATGGCAATGGGACTTTCGCCACCATATACTTTCATTACTGTAATGTCCGTGGGAGACATATTACATTCAGAATGAAAACCAAATCTATTTTTGATAAGAGGTAAGTCCAAGAGCTAGAACCTTTAGTAAACAGAAAGGCCCAAGAGGATGAAACTGCCACGATAATTAATCTTACCACGAGGCAAGTGAAAAAACTTATTCCATTCTGCCTAATATTATATGTGTTTTTCCTAGAGGTGATTTTGGGCTCAGTCTCAGAGTCTGTTAGTGCACAGGCATAACACAGGCTTTTGGGATAGGGAGAGGCAGAGAAGTCCAGAATTTACAGTGGGGTTTAACTTGAGCACAAAGCAATTTTAATGGGACCTTTGGAACTGGTTATCCCTCCGGCAAAATACCAGCAACAGGAAAGATTAATACCCTGCCATTCACACTCACCTAAGCACAGATTTTAAAGTGAAACAAAACCAGTGGTTTGATTTCTCTTCCTCCCAGGTAAGAAGTCCAAATGATCTGCACGGCCTGTACTTGTGCGTAAGTGGTACCAATTTTCAGTACAGCTAAAAGTTACCACTGACAGAAAGCTTGCATCCAGAATCAATGGAGAAACACTATCCAAGTAGAGATTACCTGTAACCTCATTTCCAGGGAGTTACAGTTTGTTTCTAATCTTTGAGCACTGATAGGGGTGAGAATACCCAGAGTCAGGCAGAGTGAGATGACACTTTTTCAAAATAAAGAGGTCAGAAATTCTTCAACATCAATTTCTATGTACTCAACACCCTCTTTTCTATTTTTAAGCACCAGGCAGACAGGCACTATTACTGGTAACACATCCACACAGGTTCTCTTGGCATCCCTCAAATCCTCACAGCACTATTATATGTGAATGCTGCAATTTTCCATCAATGGAGAAACTACTCTGTTTCCACTCCCTGTAATTTTACACCCTCAGAAGACACTTTTGTTGACTGACAGACATCTCTTCCTTCTTCCTTTTGCTGCACTGGGATTGGAAGCCTGTGCCTCATAAGGGTTAATATACCCGTCTTTCCCGCTTACACAATTAAAAAGCAGTCACATGGAAGAACAACTTTGTGCAAGGGAGGACTGGTTTTAAAATACAAAATCCCAGGAAAGAGGAATATGGAGAAGTACTTCAGCATCTTAGTTTAAAGTCAGCCCTGTAAAAGCTCACATGAAATATTCATACTTTAATGTCCACAAAGTAGTTTAATCTGATCTGCAGAATCACAACAGGCAGTATAATATGTCCCATGGCCATACAAAATGCTGAAGTGAGCGGAATACGTCCATTTTCCTCTGCCAGAAAAATTCTGACCTGCAGGCTCTGGTGCAAAGCACTCACTAAACACCCTGTATAACTATTTAATATATGTGCCCTCTGGAAATGCTGAAGGCTTTTCTCCTTAGGTGTCTGTCTCTGATCCTAGCAACAGACACTGTTTCTTTGTTCAGTGACCTTATGAACAGAAGTGCTGAGAGCCAGATAAATTGCTAGCAGCATCACAGTCTTTAGTGAAGGCCAATGATTATCCAAATTTCATCCTAAACATAATTATGTGGAGAAATCTATCTACAGAACTTACGGGTTCCTCAAAACACTTCATCTGTCATCACCCCATTGAACCAGCACTATTTATTTGCTTTCTAAAGGAACTCTAATTGATTTATCTGTTACTTGGAATAACACCGTGATAAATAAATTATCACTTAAACACAATGGATTACTAACATTTCCTTTTCTAATTATATTTATGACATATTACCAGGTCTTGCTCCGTTTAAGAGCTTGCATATGTTTTCCTTATCCCTGTAATCTAATCTAAGGTGCAAAACCTGGATTTGTGCCAGTGAACCCCTTTGTTAATATACTGCTGCACTACCAGAGTCCATCTGGAGTTACTGTTCTGCTTGATGTCACACGGCAGATCCTACCTGCACGGAAGATGAAAGGACATTCAAGGCACGTATCTAGGGATGACAGTTTTCTTTGTGATGAACCACAGAGTCACAGCTTGTTAAGTAAGACTGTGACAGTGATAAAAGACAAAGCCGTCATTTTATAGCAGAATATGGCCTATCGGTACATGACAAGCCATACTATCTCTGCTCACACATGCTGACATCTCATAATGCTTTCTCCCAAGTGCCGGACAGAAATAGTCCCTGAAGACAGCACCACTAGAGAGTAATAGCATACTGTTTATCTGGGAGCAAATGAATGGAAAAAAACTGAAGTGTACAATGTGTCCCTACTAAAATCACAGATAAAGGGAGCTTTCAGCTGAAAGTATTTTCTAATTTCATTAGAAGTTCAATAGCTTTAGAATCAAACAATAAGAACAGTTACTGTATCTTCACTGTCAACTATTTTCACCCTTGCCACTATGATTTTTTTTTTTTAAATGTTGAAGGTAAATTTACAAAAATCTGTTGGGAGACTTCTTTTTTTGAGGGCTGTGCATCCATACTGTGCATACAGTCTTGCACTGTACTTAACATTCTTCACACTCGACATCTTCCCAGCCTGTCCAAATATCACTAGCTGGTGCTCACAGGTTCCCAAGCTGCCCTGCAGGGTGAGAGCCCAGGGGAATGTAGGTTATGATGAGAGGTTAACAGCCAGACACCCCCCAGAACAGGCGGCATAGAGGGACAGGAAGGGGACACTGTCAGCAGAGGTGGCAGTAGGGAACTTGAGGCTGATACCTTGCTGGAGGGAATGGGAAGGCCTAGTGGTTTCCTGGGGAGAAAAAATCCTGAAAGGAACATCAAGAAAGAAAAAACGTAGTTTGAAAAAATAGGGAAATATGCAAACGGGCTACAGACCAGCAGGGAAGTATAAGGAAAGAGAAAATACCTTTTGCCTCCAAGGATACTTCTCAGTTAAGTAAGGCTCTTCTCTTGGTTTTAGCTCAAGCCTTTTGATAGTTCCTACACAAAAGTTTTCATGATATATTTACATTGCTATTGGAAGAAACTGCAATCCACCTGAAAGGAAGAAATGAATCCATCTGCTCTAGTGATTACCGTGAAACCTCTGGCTCCCCAGATTCCCACAAGGACACAGCAACTCTTCTGTAAGTGCAGCTCATGGAGAGGGGTAGGGAATAGCAGTGCAAAAAAAAAATTAAGTGATATTCACAGAGATAACCCTGTGTGATTGCAAAATTAGAGGTGGTGTGATGATGTAAGTGCGGTTATCAGCAAGAAGCTGTCAATGTGGTAAACAGGGGTGTTCAGGCTGAGCACTGATCACATGGGCTAACCTGAGAAATTCTCCTCAGAAATGTCCTGTTGTACATCTGAGATGCATTGGCTGCATTGGCTGGGGGTTGTAAGTCTTCAAAAGTGCCAGTGAAAACCTGTCTGGTTCTCTCCTCTTGAGCTGCATAGTGCACAGATCTCGCCCTTCCTACTGCACATGCAGTTATCCCCTCACAGAACCCGTCCATCTAGCACAGCCAAGCATCCTGTTCTCACTTGTCCTGTAACCCATCCATAAATACCCACAAAATTCACTGGTTAATCATCTGCAAAATTTTCCTCTGTGACACCTGTAAAATGTTAGCCACAAAGGTGAAGTAGCCCATGTCTTGAGTGGTGCCTGCCATACTGACCAGCATTTACTATTTGCTTGTGCCCTTCCCATCTGTTGACTGAATGCCTCTTATCTTCACACATAGATATTAAATTCCTTGGTATAGTTGTAATATAGTAAGCACAATAAATAGCAGTAATGTTAACCAATGTATTTAGTAGTAAGACTCTTGATGACCTTTTATATTGCTATTATAGTTAGCTCAGCATTTCTGATTTGTGTCACAACTTTTGTCATATAGATTGAATTTTTTTTTCAATAGCTGTTGATGTAATTGAACAGACACTTTTTAAATTTCCCCTCATCTGGGTTCTGGACTTTTAAATCTATATTGGCACTCAGGTCTCAGTACCTTTATCTCCATTTCTATATTTAGAGTACCTTCCTCACTTATCCTTCTTCCATTCTCATTTTCATGTCTTCCTTTTATGGGGATTCTCAGACCTGAAAGTCCTCTCTCCCTCCTCTGATGATGTTTTGCAGGAAGATCTCTCTGCTAAATGAAACAGAAAAATTATATTCAAAGAAAAAATATTTCAGAATTAAATCTTGAAAACATTTTGGGCACCACATCTGATATTTGGCTGTCGCAAACTCATTAAGCACCAGGTTGGAAGGGACCTTAAGGATAAACTGATCCAATCTTTCTTGGCAAAAGCTTAGTCAAGACAAGATGGCTCTGCACTCTGTTCAGCTGAATCTTAGAAGTGTCCAGCATAGGGATAGGTGTCAAATGTTGGGGAAGAATCTGTATTTGAGTCATACAGAACATGTATACATGACCACAATGTAGTACATGGAGTTGTCTCGATAACAGATTAGAAAGATCAAATAATACAGTGCTTTTGCAGATGGAGTCCCACCATCTGCTACACCCCAGCTAATAAATCCTATGTCTCAGCTTCATATGAGCTTGGACAGACTGTTTCCCATTCCAGACCAACCACCACTCACAAAAAATTTGTTGTCTCCACTCCCTCACTGGTGCAGTACAGACTCAGTCATAGTTGGAGGCAAGTTTCCATCCTGTGAAGTCTTAGGTATGCATTTACCTGGCTATAAAGGATATGCAATGTTTTATCTCTTCTAATTTTACTATGGCCACGTCTTTGAAAGCTCTTAATCCTGAAGTTGTGTGATTATGTGAGAGTTCCAGTTTTCATTTGAAGAGAAACTCTTTAAAATTTAAAGAAGAATGTTCAAAAATCTGAATTCTTAGACAGAAAACTCACCTTTTCTTGTTTTTAATTTTTTCCTGACTTTTCCGCCATTCTAATGATTTTGGCATATTCTGCTCTAGATGATTTACAGTTGGAATTAGCTCTACTAAAACACTTCATTGACTTGAACCAGACTGAATTTTTAGTTTGTAAGCTCATTAAAGAGATCATACTTTTTCACACATTCTGACATACATACAAATTTAAAAAGTGCATCAACATTAAATTCTCAAGAAATGTTGTAGCGTCTCTGTTTTCTTCTAGCCAAGCCACCACATGATTTTGAAATTGAAAAGGACAAGTTGTTTTAGGAAGACAATCATCATTTCACCTGAAAAAAGACTTTATTTTCAGAAATTCATAAAGCACAGCTAGCTTTTTGCTAGAGTTTTTATGCTTTATGCACACTGCAGTTCCAATAGGGACTACAAGTGCCAAAATGCCACAAAAAAAGACTGTTTCCTCAATACTTTCACCCTAGTGAGAAAGTGCTGGAAACTGTGTAAGAAGAGAAGCCATAGTGAGAATTACCACTTAGCTTTTAGATCAAAAAAGGCTGATTAAGCACTGGAGGTTTGGGGAAGATTTTCAAACACAAATTGATGCCATAAATAATCAGAATTTTGCTGATCCATTTGGTAAACTGAATATTGTCTCATGTGTGATCACCTTTAATATTTGGGGGAGCTTCATACATATTTAGAAAGAGATAGCCTAAAGCCTAAACCTGCCCCTGGTGACCACTGCTGTTGGGTAAATATGAAAATACAGAAAACGTGTATGTTGATGACTGAAGCCTGTCATTGCCATTATTGTTAGCTCTTCATTGTTTATCTTTTTAAGAAGCTCCTAGAATTACACGGAGAATGTCAACAATTTGAGATGTTTCCCAGGCAGGGCAGGAGTGTTAGACTCTTTCTACAGCTCTTGAGGAGGCAGAGGCTTCCAAAGTGGTCAGGCTTCACTCTGCCTGCCATAGCACCTAGGAGTCTGCATTTACCACACATTCTATGGCAGGTTGCAAAGAAGCAATCTGTAATACCAGAACAGTTCCTTTAACAGAGCCATGGGATGGAAAAAAAGCACGTACAAGAAGCCATGAAGGACTAGAGTTAGACGTCAAATGACTAAAATTTTCCCATTTTCTGTTGTTTCTCTGCACATGTTGGTTTGGGTTCACTGACGTCTTGAAGCAGGAGCAATAATGAATGTCAGGAAGACTTTCTTCATGACTCAGGAACAAGCACTGGAATATGTTTGAGACATCTGGTCATTCCTTTAGCTTGGCCCTGATCACGTCTGAATATTCAAAAATGCACGAGGCATTTTTCATGCAGAAACTCTGATCAGAGTTTTTGGATTTGCAATGCACAAGTAACTCATGTAAGGCATGCAATGCACAGTGAATACAAGATAACCTCCTCCTTGTCAAAGATAAGGTGTGAACTTACTGATGCTTTTCGGAAGTGGAGTAAATTACTTCACACATTGCTAGCTAAGAGAATTTGCAAAAGGAGTTAGTGTGGAGTAGTTTATGAGCTTAAATTCACACTTCCATTTTTTTCTTTATGGTAACTTTTAATGCAGAGAAGCATTTAGTCATCTTAATTCTGAGAGTCTTAGTTCAAAAAGTGACCAGTGTTTTAAAAAATTCAATGTAATGTTCTTGTATTTTCTTCTTTTCTTCTTTCTTTCCACTCCTCCATAAGCTGTTACACATTTTTCAGTTAGTTCTGATTTCAAGAGTGACGGTATGAGATACTTTTCTTGAAAAATAAATATAGTGTTAACATGGATTGTTGACACACGTTACAGACAGCTGAAACAAGAAGAAATTCTAGGCTTATTATACTAATAGTACTGAAAATCTTCTGTAACTTCTTATAGTTTAGGTCTTGCATCTTGCCTAGCATCTCGCTTGGCTTAATAAGTTCAAAACCAAGGGAATCCTGCCTCTTGTAAAACTGGAACTTCTGAATCCAGACCTCTTTGGCACATGAGGAAGAACCCAGCAAGAGAAGCACTTCCCACCAAATCCTGCTGTCTTTCCAGACGCACAAGGATTTTTAAAAGCAAGAATCTTGCTCAGGGCTTTATGCAGTCTGGTTTTGACACCCTCTAAGGATGGCAACTGCACAAGATCATTTGCAAAGAAGCAGGCTTTTAGCCATATTTTTAATTGTTTTGTTCAAATTCACACTTCATTTAAAATGCTCATGGAGGTGGAGTGCTAGTGAACTTGCCAACCTTTCTGAAATGTGCTGAATCACAGGAAAAGTGAGGATGCTTACTTAGAGAAGGTGTCCTGGGCTAGAAAGCTTGAGTAATATTAAACTAGGTAAAACAAGATTCTTTCAGAGTCCTCACAGGATCAACATCACTTTCCACAAGGTCCTAATACGAAGCATTTTATCCAAAATTCTAGGCTTTTCAACCTAGCAATAACCTACCTGTAAAAACTAATTTCTATGACCGCAGAATTTGGCTAAATATAAAAGGTCAGTCAATTGGATAGAGTTCAGTGACTCTAAGCAGAAAATGAGAAATAAAAAACCAGTAAAAAATAAAATTTAATTCTTTCCATTTCAGTGCTCTATTAGACTGCTTTAGGTATGACTTCCTTTAAATATCCCATGCAGCACAATTTGAAGTGTTTAACTGATTACTGATCAGATGATATTCTTCTTAAAAACCATGCTTTTCAAGTTCAGCTTTGTTACTTGAGACCTGATTTTCCAAAATGCTGAGCACCTGCAGCTCCCCGTGGCTTCACTTTCACAGTAACCACAGTTACCCAGGAAATCAGGTCAGAGCACACTTGTACTCACATGGCAAGGCCCCAATTTTCAGTGGAAAACTATACATTTTGAAGACTAGGGCATTTTTTATTTTGCTACACCTTCTACTAAGAAGTGTCTGTTTTTCCATAGCAGATGCTGGAGCCCCGTCCTTTTAAGTTGCCAACATCCCAGATCTATTTCCAAGCTGGTCTATTTAAAGAGCAAGGGTTGTCATGCTGGAAAATACCTTAAAAACAGGGGTCTGGTGCAGGACCTAGCCCAGCTCCCCATTTATTCCATTCTGTATGCCAATAGCAAGGAAAAATAGATTATGAACAGATGCCTGCTTCTGCCCTGCTCTGGATTCTGGCCAGACTATCTGAAAAGGTGTAATACAAGCAGCTGCTGCTTTCTAAAGGTACAGATATTTATTCACAGGAACAAGAGAACTGTGATGAAAAAGGTAAAAGAATTAGGACTCTGGAAAGTACAATTTCTTAGAGCTGCCTACCAAGTGACACAACTTTCCACCTCTCCATATGCAGAGGCACCTTCTACAAATCCATACTTGTGCTACATAATCTGAGGCACTTGGACAAATCAGGCTAATGCAGAGTTCCTTGTTTCAGTGACTCTGCAGAGCATAACTGGAGATTATGAAAATAATTATTCACTGTAAAAAAGAGTGTTTACGATATTAATTGAGATTATAAAAAGCTAACTGCATCTGGGGCTAAAATATGGTGTTATCCCAAATTCTCATTAATAGCATCCAACTACTGTCTGTGGTTATGTAACTGTTCATCTCACTATGTGGCCACTTACTGCTGGAGTCTGCTGCTGCTCAGCATAAATTGCACAGAGCAGTGTGTAAAGGCACTAACAGCATTTACTTTGCATTTTGCAGGAGAAGGATAAACAAAAATGTATTCTGAAACAAAATTGCAAGTTGGGGGGAGAGGTCTTTCCAAGGACTTCTTAAAATTTTTTTTTATGTTTTAAAATTAGTTCAGCTGGGGGGTTTGGGGGAATTTTGGTTCGTTGGTTTGAGGTTTTTTTGTAGAAAAACATAGGATTGTCATGGGGTATAAAAGAAAGTAAATGTTTTCTGTTTTAAATACGTAATAAAAACTAGTACACTATCACATAAAACATACCATTAATTTTAGAGAGTTTATCCCCCTGAATGCTATATAAATATTTCAGACCTCAAAGTGCACATCATTAGAATATGGGAACTTTTACTGAGCAGTCTGTGTGTGGGCACTGACCAAACAAAATGTCAATGAGCCTCTACTGATAAGAACAAGCAGAGATAAAGCGGACAGAAAGATCTGTGAGTCAGTAAATACTGCAAATGACAATCATAGCAGGTCAAGCAATCACCACAAGAAGAAAAAAACACTGATAAGTCCAGCAAATAAAATGTGATCCCCTCATAAGCCATGAACATGAGAGAGAATGACAGCAGACTAAAGCTGGGGTTCACAGGACATTAACCTTTCTGAATGGAAGGCTGACTATTGCTGTGGCATCAAATCCAACAACCAATCTGTTTGCATAGCAAATTACCTACTTCCTTTGTAGAAGCAAAAAACAGTGTTTGAGTAATAAAGCTACTGTGAGAACCAAGGAAACAAAATCAATGAGCCAAAACATGAGGGAACAGTTGCAAACTGAAACAATGAACAAAAGAGTTATGAAAGATAAAAGCCATAGACTGAAGCAGCAGGAGAAAAAAAGAATAGGCTGTAATGATTTCTGAGGGGATAGTTTTTCATTTTCTTCATGCTTAATGGTGAGATTTCATTGACCCCTGCTGGAGCAGGATCAGGATTCTTAAGATGGAAACAAAAATGGCTGAAAAAAGGCAAAAACCAGAACAAGCAGTGAAAGGATCAGTGTGAAAAAAATCCAATAAATACTATTTCTTCCCCCATTATCAGCATAATTTCTGCCTATGTTGGAATGGAGATTTCAATTTGCTGCTATCTACTGAAAAATAATAATTTTGCAAGCAGTCACCACAGGGGTTTTTTTTCCATAAAGAACAAAACATTCAACAACTCATTCTCACAATAATAACATTTCTTAATCCTCAGCATACTGTCTGAGGTCTCAAAGTACACAGCTGATCCTCAGCTCCTTCGGAAGTGCCTACAAAATACCCTTCCTAGACCGTAGTGCATAAAGGTATTCCTAAGGAAATAGACATTATAGTATAATGGTGGTATCTGCTGGTATTGAGCTTCACTTCTGAAATTTTCTACATAAGGAAAAAAAATGCCTCCTGCTTTATATAAATGAGTATGTATCATGAGTTACAATGTGAGTTGACAGACACAATCATGAGTTGACAGATAATCAAACTTATTTCTGGAAATAACCCCGACACTCTATTTTATTCAAAATACATATTTTTACTAGCTCTGAAAAATTAATAACACAGTTTTCTGGAATAAAAGCAGTATTGTAAAATCAGAATTAAGCCTGGTAATTTAGCTAATATTCTGCTCTATCCAGCAGAGCTCCAGTGCACAGGTCTAATATCAGATATTCAATACATTTCTTTCAGGACACATATTAGCTTAACAAGGATCTATGTTATAAGCCATATTAATCATGTGTTTGCAAACAACAGCTTTTATCAACAGTGATTATTTTCTTGATAGAATTACAAAATCAATTTGGGAAAGTTAGGCAGTAGTTTTAATATATTTAAATTTATTATGTATTTATATTTAAATTTTAAAATTAAACTTTAAAGAGCCTGCATGAAATGATTTTGATAGATTGAAGTCATAAATGATGGGTATCAATATGTGTAAACGCATCAGAATAGTGTAAGAGGCTAGCCAGAAAGAGAAATCATTAATAAGAAAACAATAATGATGAAATTAAAAAAATTTAAAGATCATAGCTTCAGGAAAAACAGTTTCATACATACATATACATAAGAAAAGGGAAAAATCTGAGAGAACAGATGTTTGTGACAAAACTGAACAACAATTCAAACATAAATATTTAGTGTAATATAAGGACAAATTAAACAGGTACATGTTGCTCTATTTTTCAAGCAATGTTAAAACTCAGTACCAGATAGATATACAAAGACAAGAAATGCCCCAGAAAAAGATCTATACCATGATCAAAGGCTCAAAAAAAAAATAACCAGTGTGTAATGCTAAATGAAATGTTCAGGGGAAAAATAATAAATGCAGAGAAGAACTTAAAAAGAAAAGAACAAGAATGTTTCTCATATGAATTTCTCCCAGACTTACAAATACCTTCTTCAAATCTGATATTTCCAGAGCAGAAGAGAAATAAGTATGAGTAAGGAGATAGACTAACTTGAGTGCAGAGACTGACCACATGGGTATCAAATATACATTCTGAGTATCCGAAACTAATAATGGACCCCCAAATCCACATATTGCATCCCTTGACTTCTGCACTTAACAGGTCAGGATGATTTGTAGACGCTTCATCTGGAGCACTGCAGGCTACAGCATGGCAGGGCCTCCGTGGCCAGAGACCCTGGCACTCCCTGCCATGGGGCAGCATATGTGCAGCCAAAGGTACAAGGGTTTTCTCCTCTCTTTTTCAAAAATGCAGCTGAAAGCATGAATAGTGGTGAAAGCACTTTCCTTTGAGACAGAATCTGCGTGTTTAATGCTTTCGGAGGAAGAAACTGAACTCGGACCCTAATTTGTGAGCTGGTGAACTCTAGAATCTGACAGAAAAGGTGAACAGCATTGTCATTTTCTCCATTAACTTAAAGAAAGGGAGACTGCAGAAAAATGCAGCCTGTTTTTGTAGATATGCTTTTGGCACACTGCAAAGAAACTTCTTAGGTTAAGTCTCAGAGTCAATTAAAGTGAAGGAATGTCTGCTTCTGGGGTTCCAGTCATATTTAGAAGGAAAATAAGTAATAAGAAGGCTACACAGACATCATCTTCTCTGAGCATCTACAGAAGCACAAGCCTATGTGCTCAGGGATTTTAAGATTGAACAGGGAGTTCCTTATTGAATTTAGGCTCCACAAAGGTTAAATAGTGGCTGAATAGATTTAGATAATTTGTATCTACTCAGCTGTTGTCTTAGGTGCCTAAATCCTTTCCTGGAACTGGACCAGGAGAGAGCAGAGTGTTGTGCTCTTAAGTGCTCTGCTTTTACAGAAAATCAATGCTGAAGTACCATATTTTCATTTAGAAGATCCTCCCCCAGCATTCGTATAGCTTGCCATTATACAACTAATTGGAAACATTATAAATGCTTAAAGATATTGAAGGGCTTTAACAAGGAGGGAAAAGCAATTATTTAGTTTAGTACAAGAGTATGAAAATCAGAAGAAAATTCATGTGTGTAGGAATTATTGAGAATGAACTGTATTCAGATGAGGAACTGCTATGGACTTACAAAAATGGCAGAAATGCCAGCATTTCTATTATTTAAAAAGATAATAAACATATCACTGACAAGTAGAAGGAATATGGTATTGCTAGGCAGCTGATGTGTGTCATCTCTTCCTCTTAATGATGTGACTTGATGGAATCAGCTCTCTTTTCCATTTTGAGTATGTGATTTTGAAGCAATTAGTGATTATCAGAGAAACCTGTGGGAACATGACCTGGCATGGGGCTGCTGTTTTCTTGCCAACAACTTCTGAATTATTGGGTTTTACTCATTTGATCCAGGACAGTAAATCCCTGCCTGGGACCTTCTAAAGATCATATTTTTCTCAGAAGTAAATAAAGTAATGAACACAGAACTAGGTGAGGTAACACTTTTTGTAAAAGTGATAAAGTCTATTACACAATCAATAGCACAAATGCTTTAAAAGGGAACATCCATTATCCTGTCTTAAGATCCAAGGGAGAGGAAATGTTGAGCTCCATTGTTCTTCAGATACATTTCTTCATGCTTTGGGAACATTTTACAGTACAGAAGGTTGACCCTCAAGCACTAAACTCTGAGCACTGATCTTTGCTCAGAAGGTCAGGATCACAGCCACGCCTCAAGAAAAGCAAATCACTGAAGTCTGGTCCACTGTGGAATCTCATTTTCCTTATTTCTCTGTAAGATGATTGGGTTAGCCCCAAAAGCCAGCCACATCCTGGGCTGCATCCAAAGCAGCATGGGCAGTAGGTCAAGGGAGGTGATTCTGCCCTTCTAATCTGCTCTGGTGAGACCCTACCTGGAGCACTGCATACAGCTCTTGGGTTCCTAACATAAGAAAGACATGAAACTGTGGGAGCGAGTCCAGAGGAGGTCATGAAGACAAGCAGAGCTCTAGAACACCTCTCCTCTGAAGACAGGCTGAGAGAATTTGGGGTTTTCAGACTGGAGAAGAGAAGGCTCTGGGCAGACCTTATTGCGCCTTCCAGTACCTAAAGGGAGCCTATAAGAAAGCTGGAGAGGGACTTTTGTCAAGGGCACATGTCGCTGTAGTACTGGGGACAGCAAGAAAACAACATAGACTTGGTCCAGGAAAAAATGGAATTATTATTAATTTACAGACTCGTTTATATGTCTTAGTTCGCTTGAATGGCATAACGTTATTGGTTCTTTGACCATCCACCTCTCAGAATGATTGGCTGAACTCTACAACACCCATTTCAAAATATTTCTTCAGTCAGTAACAATAACAATCTTGCACCTGCAAGATAAAGGGATTGGTTTACAAAAACCTCTGTTTTCGGCCAGCATCCATGTGACAGCAAGGACTTTCGCACGGACGCTGGCAGAAAGCTGGAAAATCTCTTGGCGAGTGAACCTTCAGCATCCACAGGCATGTGATAATAGGACAATGGAGAATGAGTTGAAGCCGAAGGAGGGTAGGTTTAGGTTAGATATTAGGAAGGAATTCTTTACGCAGAGGGTGATTGGTCACTGGAAGAGGTTGCCCAGAGAAGCTGTGGACGCCTCATCCCTGGAAGTGTTCAAGTTGGATGGGGCTCTGAGTAAGCTGGCCTATCAGAAGATGTCCCTGTCCATGGAAGAGGGGTTGGAACTGGATGATTTTTAAGGTCCCTTCCAACCCAAAGGATTCTATGCTCCTACGGTTCTGTGAAACACAGGACAAAAAAACTATCATGCAATTAGAGAAAGGCACTGACCTCCGGAGATACAAAGTCTTTTCTTCAGAGTAACTTCTTTGGTTAAGGGAGTTATCCATTGGCCAGTTTGTCCAGCAAAGCACACAACTTTTAGAAAAATATATTCATATATTTCAATACAAATAATAAGAAGAATTTAAGCAAACACATAGTTGGCAGGCATTATATATAAACTTGGTTAACCTGTTACACTGCAAATATATTCCCTAACAAATAACATTTTTATTGAAAATAAAAAGTTTTAGAAGTTATTCCCGTTATTAACACTTTTCCACTTCACATTTTTCTACATTTTATTCAACACGCTTTACGTAATTTAAAAATTTTTATTTATTAAAGTCTTATCTTTTTACTGAAATACATGGATTTTCATAAAATGAAAACTAAAAATGTTAAATTCATATTGATAAAATATAAAATGGAAAGAAAAATGGGAAATAGGTCAATCTTGAACTCTCTTAAATGGAAAGAGCTTTAAAATGTCAGAACACCAGATCCATTTTGACAGGTAAATGTAGTTAACCATATCAATAGTGAAAAGTTCACTGTATAGACTTCCAAAAAGATTAGCAAACAAAAGAAACAATAACCTTTTTTCCTCTTAATTTCTCTTTTTTTAAGCCAAATTTACCTTTTTTTGCATCCTGAGTTTGTAGTTTTGAATGCTCGGAGATGGGCAAGCTGTAATCAGTTTGCATTTAAGATGTAGAGTGCACTGTGAGTCTGATAATAAATTATTCAAATGAAAATCACTTCCATTTCCAGGACATCTTAAGAATCTGCTGAATATAAGCCTACACAGAAGCATTTTGAAGTCTCTATTTATTCACAGCAAAGGCTTTTAAAAACATTGAATAATAAGAGTCAAAAATGTTGATTCTCTGTCCTTCTATATCTATTATATTAATGGTTTACTAAGCAGTATAAAGGAAGGTATTTTCTTTGTAGAGCCCACTATAAGACATCAGAATAACTTCCTGAAGGCAATACAAATTCACTTTCACACAGGGAATACTTCCCTTAAAAGATACTTTATTAATTTTCCAAGTAATTACCAAGCTGTTAGGAAAAAAAAAATCAAATAATCTCCAGGGTTTGCACAGCCTTTTTAACAAGGATATCTGGATGCCTTCTTATTTTTAAAATGCATTTATTTTACTAATAGGAAATACAGACTCACAGAAACATAATTGGCCTTTGGCTTCATTGGCTGTAGACTGCCAAGTACGCTTCTGTCAAATCCAAGCCACATCCTAAAAGGCCAGGACAAAGCTGCAATGCAAGTGCGAGGATGCACAGCAGCACAGCCTCTCCCCCCACATTCCATGTTGTGTGCCCTGTTGGAAAATTTTAGGTATGAGGGCTGCATCTTCTTCACCCATGCCACACCATCTTTCTCCTTCTGAAGGCAGTGGTTATCCTAAGCAGTCTCCTTCTCCACAGAGGCAGAAGAGCATTGGACACAAAGGTGACAGGCAGACCTCACAGTAAATACATGAGTTATATATAAAGGAATGAACTCAGCCTGTTTCATGTCTTCGTAACATTTCTTTTTCAGTAATAACAGGAGGAGGACTGAGAGGAGCACTGTGCCTACAGTGTTGTTTTCTGCTCTGCCATGCTATTTAGAAATAACAATTTCCCAACAAAATATTAGATGGCAAATGGCTGGTATAGATAACTTCATATTATCCCTTCTTCATTCTTAAAACACAATAAAATAGAGCAAGCTCGTTATGAGCTATCAGAACATGTATAGCTGCAGAAACTCTGCTCAGGGGCTTCTGTGCTGAGGCCCAGGGCAGCTGGAGTTAGAAAAGTCCCAGGCAATGAAAACATAAAATTCCACCAGGAGAACAA
This sequence comes from Eulacestoma nigropectus, assembly GCA_013397775.1. Taxonomy (NCBI): domain Eukaryota; kingdom Metazoa; phylum Chordata; class Aves; order Passeriformes; genus Eulacestoma; species Eulacestoma nigropectus. Next base: position 1,664,360 of record VZTE01001195.1, read on the forward strand.
TTTATATCTTCTAGAGGACTGTTGTCATCAAAAGCACATGACATGTTCATGCTTCTTTACTGCTGAATAAATGTAATTCCTAATCAGTTTTGAATATATTACATAAATTTACATGAACTCTGGTAAATCTTAGGGCTTTCTGTTCACTGTATCATAACACATCTCATGACAGTTATAATATTCTGCCTAAAACATACATTATTTGAACTAGTGCCCTATGGAGAAAGAGTCAGTCACAGGCTTCCTTAGGTTAAAACCCAACATTTGGGGTTTACACCTGTATATATGCTTTTATTTTTGTTTTCAAGGTTACAAGCAGTTAATTCTATGTTAGTGATAACCAAGACCACTGAATGGTTGATTATTCATTATCTGTCAGAACTAGTCAAATAAAAATGTCCATTAATATAATCAGTAATGATATCACACATCAATCACCAAGCAAACTCTTCAACATTTGTCCCTGTTCCATAAGTTGTCTGTACATAATAGTCACCAAACAAAAAAAGAATCAAGATCTTTTTCTGAAAATCTCAAATAAATTATCAATAAATATTTGTTTAATTAACCAACCCTATTACCTGTCGTATCTCCAAGCAGATGTTAAGTATTCCCCTGACTCCTTTCCTAAGTAAATTAATATCTGGTTACACACTTCTTTTTTTTCTGTGTGCCACAGCAACATGATTTTAACCTCACTTTCTTACCTGCGGTCAGGTACCAGTTCAGAGCAAATGACGTCCAGTCACAGGTCTTTATTGTCATCCAAATAAAGTTTCTCCAACCACGACCAAAGAATATTCTTTGTTCTTTCCATAGTTCTCTTCCAGCTTCATTCAGATTAAAAATACTGTTACATAAATACCTTGCAAGGCAAACAAAAAGGCCAGAAACCTGATCTGCTTAGTTACTTTCTGTCTGATGGATTATTCACTTTCTCTGCTCAAAGTGTTTAAATGTGTTTTCCAACCAGCAGTATGGGTATCTTATATGCTGATCTTTAAAGAGAATATCCTAAAATCTATTTTCAAGTCTCAGACAATCAGAGCTGGGTCGAGTTAGCTCAGGATATTTCCAACTCCTAGCCTTGGCAGCATTTCTTTGCCCTATTGGAGTGATAAAGGCAGAAAGACTTCATCGTTTCCCATAAATACATAGGTATTTTTATTCCTTCTAAAAGAATATGATACCTTCTTTTTTAAGTAACTGGGAGAAGAAATGAGTGTTTCTAGTTCCAACACTTACCCTAAGCAGCTACATCAGCTCAGGGGCTCAGAGAAACAGGAGGACAAGTGATGAGACAGTTCCTGTTCTTGAAATACAGCAGAGAGGACCCTCTGTTGGGCTGGTAATAGCAGGGTTCCCCCAGAGCCTTACTCAGATTTCTTAAGTAGCATCACTGGTTTAAGCACACACACCTTGGGGTTCCGGCTAAAAGAGAAAGTTTTGTCTTCCACCAATTGTTTTTCTAGGTTGATTTCAACCTGAACTGTGAGTACAAGAACACTTGTTCTGGCATACGGGAGTAGGCGGCACAGGAGCAAAACAAGAAGACAGAGATGGGAAAGGATAGATTTTTTGGAAACATATAGAATTAGTGCCAGCTTCTGAAGCTGTGATGTTAAAATCAGCACCTCAAGACAGTGGTGCCCTGGAATCATCTCTCTTAGAGCTACTAGGTAGGATGTCAACAAACTCAATAACTAAGATGTGTTTAGCTATCATGACAAAGAAATATTTATTCTGATTTATGAAGGATGAGGCACTTAAGTCCTGTTAGATAATTCCAAAACTTGATGGCCATGCAAAAAATCTAAAATTGTTTTGCCTTAATCCAAAGTTGGATATTATAAAGGGACTGTTCTAATGATCTGAGTGGAATCACTTACAGAATCATATAATCATTTAAGGTTGGAAAAAACCGCTACGTTCATTGAGTCCAACTAACACTGAAACTGTTGTGTTTCAGTGTTAATACAGTCATAGATTTCTATCTTCTGACGCTTTATATGGGGGGTGTATTCCTATGTATCTTAGTCCACCGGCTTTTTTTAGTGTCTTTCTTAAGGTCAACATGAGCTTTCATGTGGTCATATTTCCAAAGTTTTATTTTTCAATAAACATTAAAGAATTTGGCCAGGTATCTGAATAACACAAAATGGCACAGCTCTGATGAAATCAGCACATCTGTGGTCTTTTATTCCAGACAAGGATGCACTTAATAAAAATATTCTTTAAATATCTTGTGACATTTAGGGATTTAATGTAGAAAGAAATAGATTTTCCATCAAACTGGGTGGCCATAGAAGAAAAAAAAAGCATGAATAATGCTTATAATCCCTTCGTATCCCTAATCGGTCACAGTTTTCAATTCATGTTATATTCTTGGGTGTTTCAGCAATATTTGACACCACTGAATAACACTGAATTGCTCAGAACTTATGCCAAGCTGATACAAAAATTCATTAATTTGCTTACCTGCCCATGTTATGATGTTCCTTCTGGCAATTTTTCTTCTTTTTTCCCCATATTCTTTTCACATATCCAGGGAATTACCATTTTGTCTATTGTTATCCATTGTTTCTATGCTTCCTCTGTGTGAAATACTCTAATTGCACAGTTTAGATGTCACTTCCATTGCTCCATTTTGTGATCAAAGTTGAAGCCTATTTATTTTGCCTATATTTTTAATCTAAAGCTAGCTAATATTTAACTCTACAGGTCAGGTAAAACTTTCCTGTTTAATGCTGTCTCTCTGTGACAAAGTTCAGATGATAATTAGGGAATAGGCATTTACAAGGAGTGTTATATCTATATTCCACTTTGCAATTTGCCATAGTATTTTCATAGTGGTTGGCATGATTTAACTGACAGCTCTGTGAACTCTTAGTTACCTAACTGAAATTGATCCATTTCTTTAAAAATAAAGCATGATCAATGTCACAGAATATCATTTTCATAGATATAATGGTACTCTTTACCTAGAAATGTGTAACAATACCTCAGAAATAATTTCCAAGTTCTTGCCTATTTAAATACCAAATTATTTTTTTATTCAGAAATAAATTTTTAAAAAGGAGAAGAATCATTTTCTAGTTTGCTCTATGATAATGTGAATAAAGAACAAAAGCAGTACTAACAAAGACAAGAAATCTGGGTCATACATAAACATATGGCAACAAGTATCTGAAAAATTTAATTTATGTTCATCTAAGTAAATAGTAGAAATAACCTAGCTATCCCTATCAGCTTGCACGTTTTTTTCTGTTGGCAGTTTATAATAATGAAAAAAATGACTTGAAATCTAAACTGTACACACCCTACAGACCCACACCCTTTTTCTTGCTGCCATTTCAGAGAATCACAGAATATGCAGATTTGGAAGGGACCCACAAGGATCATCGAGTCCAACTCCCTGCAACAGAAAGACATTGTTTTTCTGGAGCTTGTCCAGGAAAAGGCAACAAAGCTGGTGAAGCGTCTGGAGCACAAGTCTCATGACGGCATGGTACAGCTGAGGGAGCTGGACTTGTTGAGCCTGGAAAAAAAAATATAGGCTCGGGGGGCCTCATCGCTCTCTGCAACTCCCTGAAAGGAGGTTATAGCGAGGTGGGGGTCAGCCTCTTCTCCCAGGTAACAAGGTAATAGGACGAGAAGCAATGGACACAAGTTGCTCCAAAAGAGGTTAAGGTTGGATATTGGGAAAAATTTCTTCACCGAAGGGCTGAAAGGCATTAAAATGGACTGCCCAGGGAAGTGGTTGAGTCACCATCCCTGGGGAGACTTAAAGGACATGTGGTTGTAGCACTTGGGGACATGATTTAGTGGTGAACTTGGCAGGTTAACAGCTGGACTCTATGATCTTAAAGGTTTTTTCCAAACTAAATGATTCTATGATTTTAAAATGGATTTAAAAGTAAAATGCTTCAAATTTGCTATTTATTCATTCTTGTTTATTTCTAATGCCTTTGGTTGGTGACTGACTGGATTTGCAATAGCCTTGCTTTAAAGTGTGGATCTTATGTACTTCATTCCAAAGTGCTAAATTATCACTGCTTGGTTTCTTTTCAGATTCCTGGGTACGTGCCATTTAAGAATGTAAACACCCAGCAGACATGATGTAAACATGCAAGGATTTTAGTCAACACATTGTTTGGGATTCCTCTCACATTAGCAAGGACAGCACAGACAACAACCAGCTCCAGGTGATTAGATCTTTGAAAATCTGTAACACGTATGCAGGAAAACTATGTAAACATTTTATATTAGAGCTTTCTTACCCAGACTTGCATAGCACATTTATTTCCCTGGGTCATTTTCCATTTCACAGCAAATAGATTATAGACAGAGCATAGCAATCTGACAGCAGCTTTTCCCTCCATCGATAGCATTTCTATTTAAAGATGAGGATTCAAAATCAGTATTGAAGGTATATGCTCTCTCTTCTAAGAGGAGTCAGTGCACCTGTACCTAATTCATCCCTTCTGTTAGTTTTGTAAGGCCAAGTTTAAAATTCAAGGAAGACCTGGCACTAGGCCTTTTCATTTAAATGTCTATTGCTCTGCAGGTGTGAGCCCATATCTTCACTTAAAGCCAGCTCTACTCTCTGACCATATCACTTGTCTGCAGGAATGCTGTTGGCAAAGGCACTGTTGGTTTAACTGGTATCCAAGGAGAGGGTCATTTCCACTGTACCTTGAGAATACAAGGATCTTCCGCGACATTGTTGAGCTTGAGTCATCAAAAATCTAACAAAAGTAGACTAAAAAAGAAGGACTCACATAAAACTTCTGCCTCCATTGATTTTGCTTGAGCCCTAGATAATCCTGGAAGGCAAAGCTGGTGTTGTTGCAGTCGAACTTCTTTTGCCTCTCTTCTCTTTTCCACTTTCTTATTCTCCCACTTTGACCTTGTGTTCTCTGCTAAAAAAAAAAGAGCTCAGTTAAACTGATTAACAGGTCTGGCCACATAGATAACAGTATTACAACAAATTAGTCAAGCATGAGTTGGTATCAAAACCAGAAAGTGAAAGAAACTTTCTCTTCTTATGAGAAAGTAAATTTTCATCCAATGAAATTTAAGAAAGAATATATGAATCCCAAAATGCTACCATCACACCTGGCTAATGCAATTACGCAGTTTGCTGCTGCTTCTCAGTGTGAGAAACCTGCTATAGAAACCTGCTACAGCTACTAAGTTGTGAAACCAAGACTTACCATAAAATACATATAAAGTGCAATTACTATCATAAAACATGCTGGAGTGCAATTTAATTTCTCTGATAAAACTTCATATTCTGCTTCCTGATATTCTTGACTGATTGATTTAAACAATGCAGCCTTCACACTATTTTAAGAGATTAAGCTCAAACAAATAGCCTGGCAGAGCCACAATCCATGACCATGGCCATGGGCCTTCATGGATGATTTCTGATGAACATAGCCCAGAGTAAATACACTCTTGTAGATTGCTCGTTCCTGTGATCATAATTACAGGCACACTGTCTTTCAAGGATTAATTACTGTGTAACTTGCAGGTTTTTTGCTTTTATAATATAGTTAGCTGGGAAGCAAATAAAAATATAATAGTGACATTTTGATCACAGGGACATTGAAGAGCCATGTGATTCTATGTCCAAAAGTAGACAGAATTTTCACAAAAAATACTGTCCTTGAGGCAGACACTGTATCTAATTATAAGGTTAAATGTTTGGGCTATGAAGGTAGAGGACGACCCCTGCTCTTAATAACCTACTTTTTTGTTTTAAGTATTTGTAAAAGAAAATACCACAATAGCAGCAAGTGGAACTTGTACGTAATTAATAAGAAAAAAATTAAAACAGAATTTTCAAGTCCTATTAGGCATTTTAATGAGCCTCTTACTGGATTCTTTCACTGTTTCCTCCATCTCATTTTAAAGAAATAGAATTCTCTTGGAAAGTTTAAAGATAGAAATAGAATTCAAATTGATTTTGCTTCCTTTGCTCAACACCTAACAAACCAGTATCTAAACCCAGCTACCAAGACCCTGCACAAAACTGTCTGGTGCTTTACCTTTAAAAGGCAAAGTTTTAAGAAACTGGTCTACCAGATATCAGAAAACACACTTTTTGTAAACTTAGCTACCTAATTACAGCTGTAGACTAAAAGAAAACGTTTTTGGTATCTTTTTATTAACTTGGGTATGTATAAACCAGTTAATTTCTAATCCCATGGCACCTTTTATTTTCACCAGATGATCAGAAAACAACTGCTCCCCTTATGACTCTAATTCTGTACTCCATGGCAGTACCGACTTCAGTGGAATAACTCTTAATTCACAGAACTCTCTGGAGAGAAAGAGTATAATTAGATCCCTTAAAATTATTAGAAGTGGGAGAGTAATACGAGCCTTAAAGTAGCTGGTTTTCTATATTGAAATGTTTTAGCAGCAGTAGGCTGCAGGGAAGCCTATTGTCATGTGCTGCCTGTTTTAGGCATTATTCTGCTTAAAATGCGTATTTGCTGGGGACTTTGTTACTAGGGAAGTATAAGTCACTAATATATATATATAAAGCAGAATAGTGTTTAATAAAAAGAATGAGAAAAAATTGGTATCAAGAAAATCATGTAAATACCTCCCATCTAAAAATAAACACAGACTGCGAATTGTTTCATGAGCACAAGCTGGAAAGGTGCCTATTAGAATCTGACTGATGCATCAACCTGTGGGAAGAGTGGGGGAGGAGGGATACTTGTCCATGAAAAGTTAAGAGTGCTGGAGAGATTTATGATAGGTTAAGACCCCTTGAAAAAAAGTATATCTTTCCTCTTCTTTTATAAAACTCCAAGCCCTATAATTTTCTTTTGTTTTACTGAATCACTCTCACAGTAATTTGCCTAACAGAAACGAAGGAAAAAAAATCATCCTTCAAGACTGAATCCCTTTCTTCCTTTCAGAAATTTCTTACTATTGAAGAATATCCTAAATATACACATCTGAATCCCAGCTATCCAATCAAACATTGGAAACATAGCAACTGTACAGAGACACTATATAGCATAGAGAGCAAAACTAAGGTAAAATAAATTGGCTAGTAGTTGTAAAAGACAGCAGATGATAAAAATGTCTTGTAATCACTAAACACAGAAGTGATAGACAATTTGGTATTTATCCAGAAATATAAAAATTTTAAAACAAAATAAAGTGCAAAATACAATTATTGAAATAATTGATTATATGTAACGCTAGACATTTTCAATTCTATATCTTTTTAGACAAAAATAATTATTATTTTCCCCCTAATCTAACTTCCTTTCATGTTCTCAAATAAGCTAATTTGACTTGAACTAGATGTGCTGTTAAGCAGTGATTGTCACATATCACTATAATGTTCCCATCCTTCCTGAGGTATTTTCACACAGGAAAAGCAGATGGCATTATAGCCAGGGCTCTGCTACCATATTATCATATGCCATGATCTGTCTCAAGTGTGAACTATTTTGGAAGGATTTCAATGCTCTGTAGATTCTTAGATTCATAAATCAATAAAGTGTTCCAAGACCCACAGCTGTCCACATTCTTGTGGGTTAAAAATACATGCAATATTTTTGGCTTATCAGGTATGTTCTACCTACTGATACCTACTGGCTTGTCTGAAATTCACCCATGAGTGTGTGGGTCTTCAAGCAGCAGGAGATGTAATTCTATTGATATAAAACAGAATATTGGTAATTCCTGTATTTCTTTTACTTTTCCTTTTTCACTTTCAAGAATTCTTTCTGGCAATAAAATGTTCACTTAGAAGATCAACAAAATAATTAAAACATACAAAACAGAGTCTGGAGGTTATTTATGTCTAAAGCAAATGACACAAATGGGACATTCATCTCAGAATCTTCTGGATGACAAAACATGGATCCCAAGTTAGTTTATGAGAGCTGAGATGAATAAGTTGTTCTCTTATGACTATTTAGTCTTTTGAACATGACTATTCCAATACAAATTACTTTGATGTGCACACTTTGGCTATTGCTTGTCCACACACCTGTCTCCTTTGAGCACTGGCTGGTGCACCTGCCTTCACTACTTCTCATGGAAACGGAACTAGAACTAAGTTAGTTTATGGTTCTTTTTCAGAATTCATCAAGAGCAGCACATATTTTTTAAACTCATAGGTAGGGAAGGCCAAGTAAAGCTATAGAAAGCAGACAGTTTTCAATTATTCCAGGTAATAAGATCTGCCTAACGCTTGTCATCTGCACCGTGATTCTACTACTCCCTATCAGATTACATTTCATATATTAACATTTAAACAAAATTAAATCAAACCCCTTGTGTCTTTACCTCTACAGCAGTTATTCAAATTACCCTGCTCACTTGACTACTGAAAAGGCAAACATGTCAGTGCTGAGGATAGAGAGACACCATAACGAGGAAGAGGGAAACCTGGTAACCAAGCAATGTAGTCATGAGTTTCCATCTGTGAGGAGGATCAGCAAAGTTCCTATGCTATATCAGCACAAGGGAGCAGTGGAAGAAATAAATGTCTTATCCCTGAACGTAAAGAAAGAATTATAGAACTGAAAGTACTTTACAGCAGATTAACAAATATTACTAAAAGACATTGAACTCTCATGAGAGAAAAGCCGTGTTGATGCAAAGGAGCTGTGAGAGTTGGGAGAAATGTTGCTTCTGTCTAGATAGTCAAGAAAGAACAAAGGGTACAAGCAAGTACTCTGGATTTATATTTAATGTTTAGTCTGAAAAGGTTTCAGATATCACAGACAAGTATCCTGCTAGCATACATGTGTATGACAGCCTTTTAAAATGTAAATCAATTATGTATCACTTATGGAACATCTCAAGCCTAGGGAATGCTATTCATACCATTGATGATTTCAGCTAATGGTAGAAATGGAACCACATGCTTCAGGGAGCCATATGAGGCCAGCACATAGATATTAGAGAGAGAAAGAAGAAGTGGCATAATTAAAACCTCATCTGCATATTCTGGATAACCAGAAACCAAGTCTCAGTATATCTGAAAATATCCAACATACCATATGACAATACAGTTGCGAACAACCTCAGAAGGTACAATTTCCTGCCCAAAACAGTGTCAGGAAAACTGTGAGACCTGGTGGTTTAGGGGTTTATCCAGCTCAGTCTGGAAAATGTCCAAGGAAGGGGAATACATGGCTTCTTTGGGCAATCTTCATGACTATGTGAGATTAGCAGAGAAAGGACTATTGAAGCACTAAACAGGATTAAATTTTTGTCCTAAACTGAAGAGGTATCTGGTACCCCTTAGCCTCAAAGGATGTATAGCCCTAGACTGGGATACTTCATAAGGTCAGAAAATTGATATTCACTTTCAGGTGAACCACAGCAGTCTTGAGTTTTCAGGTGCTAGTACAATGAAATCACTATTTGAGATTATCACAAATTCCCCCTCAGAACAGTCCTCTGATTTGGAATGTTCACTTTCCATAATGTCAGTATTTCCAGAGGAAAAAAATAATCTTTTCCTAAGAAAAACTAAAAATGCCTTTAGGAAATATTTTCTCTCAATATTCAATATGACTTCATGAATTTGTTATTTTCATGATAAATTGGAATAAAAACAAGGCCTATGTTTCCAGCAGTAGAGTTCTGTGTCTGAATCTGCCCATGGATCTGTCAGGATGTGAAAGTCTGAAGGCAAGTTTGGATAGGAAGTCATCTGAATTGTGCATTATTGTCCTAACCTGACACAAAAACACGGTGGTTTTTAAAATCCTGGATGTGCTTTCTTTCAGCTATTGACACAGCATATGAGGAAAATGAGTAAATGAATATTTATCTAGCTCAAATCGCATAAAAATGAATGTCTGTCTATATTGATTTTTTTTTTTCAAGAGTTGTGAAACCAGGCTTTCAAAATCACCTGTGAGTAGCCTGATTACTGAGCTAAAGGACAGTTTCTGAGTGATTGCTTTGGGTGCTACAGCATGTACAGAGGAACTCCTCTTTCAAAAAGCATATCTGGATGGTTTGGCTATTATACTGTGAAAATAAGTATAGAGTATAAAAATAGTTAAAATTATCATAATCATCAACAGAATTAGTATCTCTACTGTGATCTAACATCTTAAATAACAAAGAACGATAAAAAGAAAAATGAAAAATAAATGAATGTGTTATAATGAGATAATCTTGCTATTTCTGAATATAAATTTCGGTATAGTGGTGCTTTTATTACTGTTTACCAGCAGAAAAGTTGACTTTCATCTGAAATTATTATTCATTCTGCCGAATAAATTGAACTGGATGGAAGACAAGTGCTAGAAAAACTACACTGAAAATATACATCTTATTTGTACTACAATCACATAGATATAATGGCAGAGATGGGAAATACAGGAGAGATTATTTAAATAAAGTCTCTTAGGCAGCAGAAGACTTTCACAAAACAACATATGTCATTCGATTACCTCTCTCTGTCATCATAGATCATGAACAAAACTCCCACTTGCCAAAGACCTGCCGTTCATATTGGCTTCAGTAGGGTTACTGAATACAGTATTTAGCACTGATGAAAAATCTCCCCACTCACTTGCAGCTGTATCAATATAACTCTGGAGATGTAAGCTCCAGACAGGCACCTGGGTTTGCAAATGTAGCCTATATTACGTGTATTTTAGCTGCACAGACAGCAGATCAGCTGACTACCTCTGCGGAGGAAAATGCTGTTTCAGGATATGGGAATCTCTTCAAATGAATTAGACAAATGCCGATTTTTGTCATATAATTAGACATGATCTCATGCTATGGTATTATGAAAGAAGAGTAGAAATATTGAAAAAGAAATATGTGAACTGGATAGTTGCAGATTATTTTTGACAGCAATGTGAACAAAAGCATTGGTAAGTACAGTGTCAGGAAGAATTAGTCTATACAATTCTGGACTCTACACAGTTACAGAGAAATTTTATTACTGTGAGAATAACACTGAAAAAATAAATGTGGAAAAATACAGTTGTAGGGAGAAAATATACATGTCAGGTGGAGAAAGCTTCGCCCACAGGACTGAGTGTTAGAATATGCTAATAATAAAATCGTTAATGACTAAGTGAGCACAGTGTAGAAACTGCAGTTACCTTATTTAGATGAACTGACTGTATAAAGTATGTTAACAGAATGCAGAAGGACCAAAGAAGGTATGGAACACTAAAAATGAAAAACCAAACTCTGATTGCAGGGGCTTTCTAATTAACATAGAAACACAATATACTACTACTGAGATATTTAGGAAAAATAAATTCACCTTCATCAAGACTGTATGGAACCATCGACACTAAAGCCTCATACTATTTTGGTGGGGTTTATTTCTTATGAGTGAAATAGGAATTTATTTGCTATGCTGTGTTCTGGGACACATATCCAAATTTCTCAAGCTTACTGCACTCTGATTGAGGTCTACAAGGTCTTTGGGGATATATAACAAACATCCTTAGGAATAGCAAAAATATTCTCAAGCTGGAATAAACATCTGAAACTGTATTTAGAGTTGATGGAAGTTATTTTTTCCCCCTAAACTGTTTGAATTTATATTAAATTTTTGCTACTAAATTTCAGTGTATGTTATAATTTCTGACCAGTTTCAGGTCAGTTTCTGGTTAGTTTCTGGTCCGTCTATACTTCCATCTCCCTGTTCCCTCTGTCCGTCCACCTTTGAGGCTGAAAAACACAAATAACTGACTATAACTAGTGGGTATTGTAGTAGTATTGATAGTAGTCAAGCAGTGAAGACAGAAATGTAAAACCAATGGGAAACATGACACAAATGGCAAAAGGAAACAAAATCTATCCAAAATCGCAACATAGCAGATCAGCCCAAGGAAAGGGAAAAAACCAAACCCCATATGTATCTATCAAAATAATTTTTTTTAATCTGCCTAGATTATTTGTACTACCAGGACACCGATGCACAAAAGGAATCACTTACATGCCTCAAAACTATATTTTATTGATCTTAAAGTTAATCTGTGCTGGAAAGAAATTTTTATATGATTAACGATTGAAAGCACATCCAATCTGATATTGCCCAAAGGAGATAAAAGGTCTTGCTGCCTCTTGGTCACTCTCAGGAAAAGTGTAACCATGAACCAAGTTCAGAGCAGCTGCTATCCTTTTTCACCCCTACAGCTGCTCAGCAATGCCTCACTGCCAGTTGCTTCAGGGCAGAGGAAAGGAAAAGAGGAGTTCTGGCTATCTACTGCTTGTTAAACTAGCAGCATATGGAAACATTATCCAAGCAGGAATTCAGCTCCTATACCCTGATCTGAGGAAAAACGCTGAAGAACAAAAATAATCTTCTTCATCTTGTGACCTCCCTGAAGTTCACCCCGCCAGTAGAGGGGGGAATCTACAAAACTGGTTGAGAACAGTAATTTCATTTCATGAAAGATTTTGATACGGCCCATTTTTATTTATTATTGCTTAGAAACTAACCTGTTTGAAATTTGTAAAAGGAAATTGTGCCAGCACAGAATGTGCTGGGGCTACTCACTCTGACAGTCCTGGTTCGGGCTACCTTTCCCTGAGGACACACGCCCCAGAAGCCTGCTGCAACTGAGCTAGGAGGAACTTCAGGCAAAACCAGAAACCTTGTAACCTCAGGAAGGTCTAGGCCATCGCTGTACTTTTCATTGGCATCAGGATGAGAGCAGGAAATCACCATAAATCTGCTCCAAATGCAAGGTGCAGTCTTTTATTATTATTGGTAAAAACACATTCAGAACATGCAGATGTAGAAGAAGGAATTCCAACCGCAGTTTATTCAAGTGAGAAGCTAAGAAAAGGAATGAGCCTCATCTGACAGATGGCAGTCCTAACACTTAATATTTGAATACACTGTGGAGAGGGCAATGGGAATTTGAGTACAAAGATAATTAATTTAAGAAACGGACCTAGTTCAATTAGTAACTTACAGATAATAACTTAATTTTTTCATGCTTTAGCAATGAATTTTCTCCCTTTCCCAGCTAATTTGATATTTTCCAGGCATACACTTCCAAAGACATTAAAACTAAAGATTTGTGATACAATAATAAGCATGAGAGTTCTTACATGGATTTGCATGAAGTATTATTATAAAATATCATACCTGAATTTATGTTATGATGGAAGACAGATTATGAAGAATGCATATATTTATCTTCAAGTACATTTCCCGTGGTCTAGAATTACTCACAAATATATGCAGCAGGGTACTGTTTTTGTATACCATTAAAATTCTATATATAGTAGGAGGAAACAAATAAATTAATAGAAGTATGTTTCATGTCTCGCCTAATTACAATCAACGTCCTTTCTGGACTGACAGCTGTCAGAATCATAGAGTCATAGCACTGTAATCCAGCTAGAAAATCTTGAAGAAGAACAGCACATGCTGGGGTCATTCCTGATGCTCTAAATTGGCCAGAGAAGGTCAGCACAGAGTAGCCTGAAGCACTCATTCCAGGCCAAGAACCCAGGGAAACACAGTGTGCATCTAAATGCTGTAAACCTCCAAGGCAAGAGCCCACACCAAAACTGTGGCTTAATATGAGGGAATGAAGCCCTGTGGTGAGACAGAGAGATATTGAAAGAGTCTCTCAGAGGAAGAAGTGCAAGCCTCATTGCTTGAATAATTTAAATCCTAAATGAATAATACAAATGCAAATATACTAAAGGGAATGATCCACTGGCAGGGCATTGAGTAGATGGATATGTTGATGGTTTTTGTAATTCTCTTTTCAGACCTGTACCTGCCAATTCCAATATGATCCTAAGTCATGAGGTTCTGAATCCCTAGGCATTCTAATGTAGCACATAATAATAGCAATAGATACTGTAGAATAGCTAACAACTTCTTGTGAATCCTTACAGAAAAAGTTAAGTTGCTTGCTGTCATACTGTTTTCCCATGTAATGTTACCTTTAATAGACTAGGAAATTTAGCTCACAGAAGTTCTGCTCTTATGGATTTTGCATTTATAATTCATATTCCTGTCATCAAATTCCTGTCTCTCAGAGTGAATTACACGTAAAATATACATTGAATGAGATCCAAAAATAACTTTTTTTTATTACTGATTAAACTAGCTGTAAAATTAAATAGAAATTTTTAATCACTTTTTAGACTGTAATTTTGTGCAGACACTTCTTTTGTCATCCTAAAAACCTGATAGTCTTTCTCCCATGTAGATACTGAAGTCCTGAATACTAATAAGACCCATACGCAGACACAATGATGACGTATGCCTTAAGGCCAAATACAATAATTGCCTCTGCGCAATCTTACTGACATTAGGGGTCTTGCCAGGAATACGACCCTTTTTTCCTGATATAGAAAAAGTGAAACACAAAATAACCATAATCAGACCTAATTCAAGGTGAATTTTGTAACACCAATAACAAAGCATTCCCATTTTTCTGAGTAGGTAGCTGTGTAGATCATGTGGCTTTAGGATTAAGAATGGCCCGGTGTCCTGAGGCATCAGCACAGCATCAGCAAAGACAAAGCACTGCTTGAAGGAGCCAGCTCTGGCAGCAGCAATTGCCACCACACTCACCCAGCGCTTCTCAGTAGCATCAACGGAGATTTGTTATTTGGATGTTCATGATGTTCAAGCAGCTGATTTCTATCTTCTCCAACTGAAGTAATTTGGCAGTCTGTTGTCCCAGGCAACTGCATACTTTTCCTGTGCCTAAAGCACAGACAGTCATAATCTAAATGATGATCATTATTATTGTGAAGGATTAAAACAAAATCTAGAGCTATAACTTAAAAGTCTGGAAAGACATTAAATAGTAAAGAGATGAGAAAGCAAGACTGATAAAAACTAAAGGTGATGATAAGAGACATCAACCTGTCAGGGAGTCACAAAAGCCATGTTAGCACAAAATGGGATTCAAAATAAAGTTTCAGTATTTCTCTTGACAGCGCTGAAGACAATTCCAGCCTTATCTAAAATTGTGAGCATATGTAACATAGATGGATGAATAAATTACAGGGGCATGCAGGATATACATGGTAAAAGCAACACAAATATCCTATGCTAGCTGGAACAATGGCAGGGCAGAGAAAGAAAGAAAGGAAGAAAGGAAGGAAGGAAGGAAGGAAGAAAAGAAAGAAAGAAAGAAAGAAAGAAAGAAAGAAAGAAAGAAAGAAAGAAAGAAAGAAAGAAAGAAAGAAAGAAAGAAAGAGAAAGAAAGAAGAAAGAGAAAGAAAGAAAGAAAGAAAGAAAGAAAGAAAGAAAGAAAGAAAGAAAGAAAGAAAGAAAGAAAGAAAAGAAAAAACCCAAGAACTATCAAGAATTAACTGTATTTTGCTCCAGTACAAAAAGTGTTTACTCAAATAGGAATGCACTTATAAACTTTTGTGTACAGGAGGGCAAAAGTAGGACTTTGAAAAGTGAAATATGATAAGAATGCCAGACTGTGTCCTTTTTTTTTTTCCCCATCAAAAATATGATGGAAAATATAATTAGAGCCATTTCCCCAGAGCTATCTTTTCCTGACAATACCAGGTTTAACTGCTAACTGCCAAGATGTTGAAATGGATCAGTAACCCATCTTTAGGCATATACTCCTCTACATTCTCTTAAGGAACTTGAGAAGGAAGTAGTTAAAAGTGAAAACCTTGTAACCACTATTTCAAAATCAGCTGCTCTCCTTGAGGCCAGGAAATGCCATATAGAGTTCTGCTGAGGAGCAGCAGCGCTCACTGGGGAGCTATCCTTGGGCTGTGGCGAGGGTGGTGCCACAAGGGCCAATGCCACAAGGCAGCAGAGGACACTGGACTGGCCACACCAGATGGATTTGAGATCCGGAGACACCCTCCCTCGGTATTTTCGTCTCTTGCAAGCTTAGCAACTGTACAACTTCACAGAGAAAATATTTATCTCTATGGCATTCTCCATTTCTTTAATCACACTGGAGATGCATATTTTTAATGAATTCAGACTTTCCCACTTGCATGCTTATTTTCCCAATCAAATGCAAATTCTTCCACATTACTTTCTCTGTGCTTGTTGTTAGATGTCCAATTTTAATATATTTTCCTCTCACACTTCTCTCACTATTGGCTTGCTACAGAAAATTATCAAGCAATATGCACAATGAGTACTAAGCACTCCAAGAGCAATAGATCATCTACAAGACTGCAGGAGTGTAAATCACCACAACGAAAGGTTTTCTGATGTCACCTATTGCTCCTGTAGTTATTACAACCCATCCTTCTTGTGAATTCATTCCCTGCTAAAAACCACATCCAAGATCTTGTCTTTCAGCAGTAGTTATCTTGCTTTGACTGGGGTTATCTTGATCAGTTCTAAACCAACCAACCAAGGTGGATAAAAAGGGGGGAAAAAAGAGGACTCTAATATATATTCACATAATCAACATCAAAGTTCAAGCTACCATAGGGAGACAGAACAAAAAGGGTTCTCCAGAGTCATAGAGTTCTGGTGCCTTCAGTTTTCAGGCAAGCATAGTGTGCCTCTCAAATTTAACATGAAAAGATGGGGCTTCAGTGAAATTTGAATTCTTAAAAGTATTTTTATATTTTAATTTTTTCTTGTTTTCTTTCCAGTTAGGCATCTAAAGCACTAGACTCTGGACTCTACTGGCCTGTAGTAGATCTTGTTTGCTACTAACTGTTGAATACTAGAAGCAAACACCGATTGTTCAGTAAAGGTCACAGTTTTATTGTGATTATTTCTATTGCTGTTACAGAAGTATCAAAGTGACTTTTTTAATGTAAAAATGAGAATGACATCACTGTTGGCCATTATGACTTGACTAGATGCTAGGTGTTATAGAAAGTGTTAAAATAAATATGGTCCTCTTCACTCTTTCTACTACTGTCTTTGGGAACTTCAGTACACTTTCAGAGAAATATATGTTCTTCATTAAGATGGAGAGCAATAAGAGAAAAATTCAACTTGAAGACTCATCCACTGTCCATAGGAAAAGTATTTAAAAATATTTTATGAGATTTTATTCTCTAGTGTTTATCAGAATCAAAAAAATGACTTCTCCAAATATTACTACAAAAAAATACATGGCTGTTTTTTCCTTTGATTCATACCTCTGAATATAGAGATTTAAACATTCGCTTCTGTAAATAAGCAACGTTCACTTCCTAAGATTGATTATGTATCTGATTACATATCACTTAATGCAGCTAAGGCTTTGTAATTAGTATAGTCATTAGTATATGAAGGCATCTAAATTCAGTTTACGTATATATATTTTCAGATATCATTCACAGTTGTGTAAATCCAGGATGATTCCACTGAGATTAAATTAAATTAGTCCAGAAATGCACCTTCATACTCAATGCCCCACCTCTGATAAATATAGAGGATAACACACGGTAACAGTGAAACAAAGGCCACACCTGAGAAAAGCTCACGGGAATAAGGAAACACCTGTTTGTGCCATGGAAGAACAGGTGGGAAGCGGTGGTTTGCCGGCTCAATATCCTGTGCTTGTGATTACAAAGACGGGTGCTCAGGTGCCTCTCTTTTTTTGCCCTATGAGTTTATTAAGAAGCCGCCGGTGCTTTGCACTACCCTAGAGATCCCTTTCCAGCATCGCATGGCTGCCCCCAGCTCCTTCCCCATGTCACCTCGCCGAGCCACGCTGAACGCACACCGTTCTGCCTGCTCGGTAGTGCAGGAAGCCTTAATTACAGCCTGAAAATAATCCCCGCTTCCCCCGGGAGGCTCCCCAGCTATTCCCGTGGGATGGGAGAAGCCGAGAGGAGCCAGGCGGGGGGAGGCTGGCGCTCCCCGGGCCCGAGCGCAGGCAGCGGCGGCTCCGTGCGCGCCGGCGAGGCGGCCCCAGCACCACGGCCAGCTCCGAGCGGGCGTCGCACCCCGACGCGGCCCCGGCCCCGGGGCGGA
>VZTE01001195.1:1683862-1695337 GCA_013397775.1 Eulacestoma nigropectus
GCTATTTTCTCACACTATTTCAAGGAATAGTTTTAATCATTGACTGTATCCATAGTATATAGCTATAGAAGTTATATCTCTTACCTTCTTCTGAACCAGTGAGATGGCTCTAAAAGCAGAATGTAGGATCTTGCTGTCTGTGCAATATCTAAAAAATAAGCTAGATTTATTTTGGTGATGATTGTTAATGCTATTAATTATAATTGCCTTTTCAAATTAAAGTAGAACTTCAGACTTTGATTTAGAGGAAACAGAAAATATGCAGAAGAGTTATTAAAGAGGAAATACTCTCTTACCTTGTTGTCATGACTGCATTTTAATGTAGCTGTCAAATTTCTCTCTTTAGTTTATGTACATCTAATATATCTATCAAACCAGTGCAAATGCATCCTCAGGGAGAGTCTGGGAGATCTGTTCCAATGCAGCAGTTTACTACCTGTCGAGGAGGCTGAAGCTGAAGTGTTTTTTCCTGGCCAGAATTCTAGTTTCCTATTAGCTGTAAGAAGGAACACTTGATGCTTAAAATGAATTTCATTTAGAAGCAGTAGTTTGATATATGTACATTGATTTAAATATTTAGCATAATTTTAGTGTCAGCCTGGTGTGAACCCTTACAGCTAATTCCAGTTCGTATACTTCCTTATACTTAAACCCATATTAGCATTTATAATATTTATATTATTTGAGAAAAAAAAAAAGACGGTGCTACTCTTAATTTATCTATATGCTAAGTCAGTGTTGCTACTCAAAGTTTTTATCTAGTGAAATGTATATTTTTTGACAGTAATAAAGCACTAGCTACTAAATAGGCAAGTGATAGTGAAAGTTCAGCATGATTGAAAGACAGCAGAAAAAGTAGGAATGAAATATCCAAATACGTCTCTGTGTTCAAAGACAGACCATATTTAAAATTTTGAAGACTTGCACTGTTTACTTGGTGTGGTGTAAGAAATCTTTTATAAAGCAAGCAATCTCCTAGTTTATTTAAGTAAGTAAAAGTTAATGTTATTAGCAGTAAGTGTATCAAAATTGCACATTTGTAATTACAATGAGAATAGGGTGTTATAAAGGTAAACAGAAACAAACTAATAAGAGTTGAAAACTTTTGAACCTTTCTTTGAGATGAGAGTTTGGGAAAGGAGAATGGATGGAAGCACAGAAGTTCAGTGAAATGTGCAAAATGTTTCCAACATAACAATCGTTTCATGTACCCCCTTTTTTTGTTTCTAGGAATTTTTTTTCTTCTGTTATTTTCTAGATAGATTTGTTAAAATACTGTCTGTAAATTTCCTGTCATTCACCTCAATGAAAATCCGTACAGAGTAGATTGAGATGATTGGACCTTACACCAGGAAGCCCTTCACTTGAGTATAACCTCATTCCTGAGGTTCTTCTTCTCCCCAAAAGAAGCTACTGACTTTTCAAGGACTTTCCTGGAGTTGCGACTGACGGGGTGCTGCTCATCACTTGGGCTTCAATGAAGCCTGAAACTGACAAAATTTTGAAGTCAGAAAGAGATTTACAGAGACTTGCATAATATGGTTTTATTTCCTTAAAAAACAACTATATTCATCTTTAATGTGTTCTAAATTAATTGAAGTTTCTTTAAAAGCTATGAATCAAATTATCTTCATTAAATTACTGAAAATCTCTGTATTTCAGGCATTCTCATGAAAAGAAGGGTTGTTCAGCATTCATCCCTGCAATCGACCCTATAAGAAATGTTGAAAGAGTACTAAAAAATGCATCACTTTCTTTTATTGCAGATAAAAAATTCATCATTGCTAATGCTAGAGTGCAGAATTGTGCTATCATCTACTGCAATGATGGGTTCTGTGAGATGACCGGGTTCTCCAGGCCAGATGTCATGCAGAAACCTTGCACCTGTGATTTTCTTCATGGGCCAGAGACCAAAAGACATCATATTGCCCAAATTGCTCAAGCCCTGCTGGGCTCAGAGGAGAGGAAAGTAGAAGTCACCTATTATCACAAAGATGGTAATGTCTGGTTTTATTTTCAAAACTTTTTGTGTGTTTGGTTAGCAGTTGATTGGCAAAAGAAGTACATATGTTGTGCTGGCCAGCCCCTTTGCTGGAGGTGTTGTAATTTCTCTGAAGTCCAGTGAAATACATTTGTGTGTATCAGTAAGAGAATCTGCCCTGAGAGTAGTGGGTGTATGGTGTATATCACTGTACGCTCGCTCTACCAGCTGAATGAAGCCAGCACAGTGTTTGCAACTCTGGAATAGAAGTTCTCCTCTTGGTTAGTTTAAAGAAGATGTAAATCACTTAAAGCAATCAGCATAGAGGAACAATACCTTGATTTAATTGCAGTATTTTACGACGAAGTTAAAAGTAGAAAAAAATGGCCTCTCATAAAGCAAACATTCGCTTATAAAGAAAGGGACAAGTCTTTTTCAGAGCTGAGATATTGTGAAATACCTGCAACTGAACTACCAATATTGCCCTAGTATTGCCAGAGTCAAAATTCAGGGTTGCCTGGACTATGAACAGTTTCCCTGTTATTTAGTAAAGACTCAATACATGCAGAATGGCTGAATCTGCTGACCCTTTTTTCCTGTTAAGACCACAGAATGAATAAATATATTTGCAGATTTAAAATGCATACGCATGAGAAGTAATTATGGTACATAATAGTTATATGTAGTGTTTTGTTGTTGGTTGGTTTTGTTTTTTTTAATTACCTAGAGTTATTTACAGAAACACCCAACTTTCAAATGAATTCAGGTAATTGATAATTGTGGTGTACCTTATTTTGTCTCTTGCTATGTACACTCTTGGGAGAAGGAAAAGGAAATTCATATTCAAATGCTGAGCTTAAATTAGTTCTGGAGAAGTGCCAGTGTGTTGTTTACATCAATTTTAGAATCACATGCAATGTGCTCTCTCATTTTAAAGTCACAGAGTTAAATCCTGTTCTCAATAATTCTGTTGTTATCTTGGAGCGACTTAAGTAATTATTTTTAGCTTAGGCTGGTATAATTCAGATAGGACTCAGACCAACCATTCTACCAACACTACCAATATTTAAGCATACTCTTTGTAGCAGATTCTCGGTAGAGTCCTTTATTCTTAGATCTGGTTTGATGGTCTGGAGCAGATTTCGGTCAAGATTTTTTGATATAGCTGTGCCTTGGACTTAGATTTCTCAGGAGACCTGACACTGTGTGTCTTTTACACATCTACCCTGTGTTTGTGTTAACTTGGCATGTGTTAAAAATAATATTGGAAAAGGAGAATGTCATTGCTAACTTTCAGAGCCGTCAGCCTGGAGCACTGTTTTGAGATGTGGTAGTTTAAAAGTCCTAAAGTCTCCCAAAACATTAGGAGGGATGGAAAAGCTTTTAAAGATACTGCTTATCTGTCAATTACCAGAGAAAGAGAGAGATCCTTTTCTAAAATGCTGAATTCTGACATGGTGCAACACAAACCGAAGTAATACTGTCCATAAAAATTGCTGTATCTTTCATAGTTTTGAATGCTGAGTTACAGATTATTCAGTGTAAACAATCTTATACATAAGGGTTTTCAGTAACTTCACTTCTGTGAATAGTTTCTTTAATTGCCTCAATATTTTACTTGTCTAAATGTGAACAAGGTTTGCCATGTGCACTGTATGATGTGTTAAATTTAAAGAAACACAGGTGAATCAGGCAAAAATTGTCAAAATACAAGATAGGTCTGACACTCAAATGCATGGCTATCTGTCAGCTTGATTGTTTGTATATATAGATTTTTTTGTTTTGTTCCACATAATGTTCAATTTATTTTCAAAATGTGATAGAAAATCTGAAGTCTATGTGGTGTCATGAAATTGAAACTACCAGTATGATGAATAATGAATGCTAGTAAACATATTCTATAGTTATTCTAAATAACTCAAAAAGATACTCACTTTTCATCTTCACTTTTTCAAATTTTCAAATTTGATTTTTCAATATATAGCATATATACATATAGCTATATATAACATAGTCTGTGTATTATAACAATATACAGGATAGTAATACCTAACAAGGACTTCCTCCGAGTTGTGGAACAAAGTAAATTTCAATAGTTTTCTAAAAATGTGAGAGTCTACTGCCTGGTTAGTGGCTGATTTTGCATGTATGCTGTGAGTAAGTATGAGACTTGAGGTCAATTTCAGCAATTTTCAATTTTAGAGGTGAATTCTAGCACTGTCAGAAATGTAACTTACTCCATGTGAGTAACCCAAGTTACTCCAATGTACTGTCCGCTACTTAAAAGTCTGATTTGACACTTTATTTCATGGCAAGCCATTGTATAATATTTAACGTAAGACTAAGCATACGGAGGAGGAAGACACCTCAAGAAGGTGTGAATTGCTTGAGGTTCCACTGATAGGAGGTTCTGAAGACCATATTACACGCTCCTGACTAAATTCCCAGTGAACTGCAAATAAAACCTTATTCCGCATCACACTACCGTTTACTCTACATAAGCCACTGATTATATTAAAAATTATTTTAATATTTTGAAGCAAAGCAAAAGTCAGTGAGATCACTTAAAAAGCTAACCTGTCATCGGAATTCCAGCAATGCAGATATCAGAAAGGGAATCACTCTATAAATAATGCTTTTTCATTTTGATTCTAAATACCACCTCATATAATTTTAAAATGTCGCAGCTTTGAAGTTCAACTTAAAAGAAAATTCTTGCTGTAGAAAAATGGTATTGCACACATACATGAAAATTAGTATTCTGATGTTCTTTACTGGTCTGTAGTCCACTTCTCTAGATGAAAGTGCAAGATCTTGAGTTTTAAACATCTTGATGATGCAAAATGAAAGCTGCTGTTTGTTCACTGCTTTAATCTCTTGGCCAAATTACACACTCAGAGAAGACGGGACAGAAGGATGGGAAAAAATTTTGTAGCGAGTTGATATTCAGAAAATGGCAATTGTTTGAATTTACACTGCCTTAAACATGACAGACAGGAGATAGAGTGGTCAAAGGAGAAAAGAATTCTATTCATCATGATTTTATAAAGGAGTAACCTAGACGGAGCTTGTTTCCCTTTTCACTGTGCGGTGTGGGGAGGGTGCAGAGCAGCGTTGAATGCTTGTGATAGCTTTGTGTAACTGTTTAGATGGCCCGGACCTGGACGCCCAGCATGACTTGGGCACCCAGCAGGCCCCGTCCCAACGACACCAGTGCTGTCTCCACAGCAGTTTTTAACATTTGCAGCTAAAAGCCTTACTAGCTACTCTCAGAGTATTTCTATCAAAGTAAGACTGTTAATATAGCTTACTTTTGGTTTTAATTTCTCCTTACTCTTTTTCCTTTTAGAAGGGTATCTACGCAATCCAGGCAAAGTTCTAGTCCTCTGTCCTGTTCAAGTAGTGCCACAGTAGGCAATTACATAGCCACCAAAAGAGTTAATTACTGAGAAAAATGGTTAATGGGAACAGATGGTGCCAAAACTAAAGGTCCAAATTTACAGGTTCTCATAGCACAAGTAGCTCCACAATTGCCACTGGATATACTCATGGGATTAAAGACACAGTAAATTTCTTTTTTAATATAAATATCCCTTTTAAAAAAGAGAAATAGATAAACAGACACAAGTCACAAGAACTATTCTTTTGAAACAATTTTTTTCCAAGGATTGCCCATTAGGCATTAGCATCTGCTTAATTAAAAAATTATACTCTGATATCAAAGCAGCAATATCATATATTCCTTACTATCTCACATTTTTTTTCACTAATCTTATAGCTATATGATCTGAATTATACTTGAAGGCAAGATATTGTTTATACAGGATATCAGTTCCTATTTTAATGAAGTTATTTATGGTAAAAATATTTGACAGCTCTTCCTTTGAGGACTCCATTTTGCAGTTTAAGTCATTATTGTATAAATCATTCTTGACAGATGTAAAATATTGCTTGAGGTGGTAAAGCTGTAAAACTTTTGAGATAAAAAGTATAATTATTTTGGGATTGAGAATGGATACATAATAATCAGAAAGTATTGTAACATACAGAATACATTTTTACTTCTTCCTGTATGCTTTGTGGGCAATAATGGGATATGTCTAAGCTTGCAGATGTTACCTGTTAAAGGAAGGTAGGATCATTTAAGCTTAGCCTATATGCATCAGATATTCTAGGGTTGAGAAGAACTGTGGTAAAATACGGGTTTGAGCAAAGATAAGATCAAGCATTTATCTGCAGAGTGTGTTCAAACCTCACAAACTACTTGCCATTTAACCAGTTTCAAAAAATAATTTGCTGCAACTGACTGCAAATTAATCATATTTGCATTTTCAAAGCACATATCCAAACTAATATTTTAAGGCCTTTTCAGCTCTTTTTTGAGGATAAGAAAATAAAAATTATGCAAACATACTGACAAAATAAAGTGAAAATAGTATTAAGTGTTCTTAAACAGAAAGATCAGGACTTCATTTAGAAGCTCATCATCTAGACTTCAGTCAGCATAGGTGTTTTACCACCTGTTTGTGTGAACCTACCAATCAATAAAAAATACAGCTGAAAAGAAAGCTGCTTACGTGTGTGTCAAGTCCCCTTAGGTTAGCTCTAGCATGAGGGCCAGCAACTGCGGCCTTGACCATAGTTTCAGTGCCTTATCTAGAGCTGTTGAGAAAGGTCAATGAATCAAATCTCTCTGATACCCTACTGGTGTAGGACTCCTTGATATAAGAAATAGTATCTGACTGCATTTTGGTAAAGAAAGTGTAACCCCCCCCAAAAAAAAACCTGTCAAAAAACCCTTTCTTAATGCAGGGTTTTTTTCCAGGCATTCTTAAAATACCGCTTGGATGAAGTCCAGAATGTTACTGAAGGTGTTAAGTATTGGAAATGAATGAGGACATCCATTCTCATGTCTGTAGCGCAGTGTTTCTACCTTAGGCTTTAATACTTGTTGAGAAAACACCATCCCCTGCCCCATTCAGTATTGCTGATTTTGCAGCAAGGAGAGCCATCAGCAGTGAGACAATACCTCAGTGATCCAAATATCTCATTTACCCATTCCCATTCAGATACGGCTCCTGTGTCTGCTCAGAACTGTGGGTCACTTCTTATTCACATTTCATTTAGGATACTTAACAATTATGATAAAGCACCTCTTAGTTATCCTAAGAAAGCTTATTTATGGGTCAATTTCACTCCTGTTTTTCAACTCCTTGACTTTTCAATATATTCCTTTTTCTTCCCAGGTAAAGATGAATTGATTTTAAATAAGGAGGGGACTTTGATAATGAGAGCTAGTATCTGAATAAATAGGACAACAATTAAATTGATTTCTAAATTAAACTCTTTGTCAGTGTTTAGGGTCAGAAAGGTATGAGTAGATATATATAATTTTAATAAGTAATGAAGAATACAATTGCTATTATTATAGGTACTGCATCTTTAACAGAAAAAAAAATCTTCATTTGGAAAAATCAATTCTGACAGTTTTGAATTGCTCCATGGCACAAATAAAAAACCTGCAGGCTAGTAGATCAGGAGTCTTTCATTTCAGTACAGTGTTAAGATGGAACTCTTCTTCCACTGGACTTCATAGGACAATTTAATGTCAGGATTCAGAATGTCGTAGGGCCAACTTATACCAGTCAAGGGCCCCAAATTTCCCTAGTCTGAGCTAAAAAGAAACAATGATTGCTGACTTTCAAAAAGTGTGCCATAGTGGTAAGAAAGGTGACACATTCTAGAGTGAAATGGTACTATAAGGTTCTGATAGGATACATAGACTCAAAAGAGTTTCATTTTTTAATTAGGCATTCCTGACAAAATTTTTTATCTGCTTTGAATAAGCTACTTTTAGTTGTAGTGAAAGCTATTTTGGTTTTGGGTTATGAGACAAAAAGAACAGATGCTGTCAGTCTATTTTTGGTGTGGTTTCATATGATTTATTGTGTCCTCTTTCCATCTTCATCGTGCATCCTTTCTAATGTTACATTATGATAAGAGAGTTATTGCATACTCCTAATTTGTGTTATTGATTGGTTCTTTCCCTTCTCCACCAAATAGGCCCATCTATCAAAAAGAGATGCAGAGAGCAAATCAGACATCATACCTTGCAATTGGCACGGGGGAAGAGCCACTGCTTTTCTAATAGCAGCCTTTTGCATATTTGATATGAAACAAATTTCCAAACGTGGCACTTCGAGTAACACCAATGTTGACATCGGTGCTGTTCCCTCTGGTTCCAAGCAATGGCAAGAGGACAGTGGTGTGGGTTAGTTTTTATGTTAGTGGTTTCAAGTCCAGTTTTAAAGTGTTTCCTACATACTTGACTTAGTGTATGACTCAGTCTATGTGCTAGGTAGCTCTTCCCAGCTAAGTATGGAAAAAGCTTAATCAGGCGGTATAGGATTCAGAGTAGCAAGACAAAGCTGACTATGGAAATTGCTAATTGATTCTGGAAACTGCATATCTCAAAAGCAATCGGAACTGTAGCTGTGAACCTCAGTCCAGGCAGAGCGGATAAATGACAATGACAGTGGGGTATTGTGGCTCTATAGTTACTAGCTCGTTTCACCTTGTCTGGAACTCTGAATGTTCACATCTCTGAGGTGGGAACTATTTGTCTTTTGATTTTGTACAGCCTGAATTTTTTAGTCTGGTATACTGGGGTTTTTTTAAAGGAAATAACTTACATATTTGAATAATTTCTTGGAAATTAAACTGAAATTTCATTTTGAAAGCAGTATTATAGCCATGACTAGTTACAAAATGCTTTTTGACCTCCAGAATTTACACAGATATTCAGTTTTAAGCTTCCTCACCAACTTTCTCAATATAGCCTTTTCATTTCTAATTTCCTTAATTCTTTAACACTGATATCACTGTGAAATCTCATCAGGAAAGATCACCACAACAAATACCAAAATTCAATCTGAAAAAAAGTCAGAGTAAACAGTGTAAAGGGAAGGTCTTGTCTTTTTCTGTTTCATTAACTGGATTCCAATTATAGATCTTATTATACCTAGTTTTGATACTGCCTTCAATTACAGTATAAGTATTATCCACACAAAGAATATATTCTGGCTTATTTGTTAACAAAGAGCCATCGTGTCATGAAAACTTAAAGATGGTATTTAAGTGTCATTAACTATTTCATTACTGATGATGAGTGGATATGACCAGAAGAAAGCATAGGCCAGAAATCACAGCTGCATTCAGTACTTGCCTACCTGCTGAAATTTCCTGCTTTCCTGTCCTTGTTCCTCATAATAACACAATCAATAAAAACACTTTCTCTTACGTTTTGCCATTACTTCATTTAAATCTCTGATTTGTCAAATTAGACTGCAGTGGAAACCAGAAGGTCTTGCTTAAATGGTCAGCTCAGAGAAACACAAGAGTTTTCTTCAAATACTAGGAAATTAGGATTTATCACAACATCTGAACACTGATCCTTGACAGTACCAGCTTATGAAATCTTGGCCTTTTTTGAGCAAATGCACAGGACTATATGGCAACTGATTGTTTCTGTGGCTAGAAACACTCCTAAAGATCTGAGAGCAAGATATCAATACCTACTGACACAGGACTTAGCTTGTACAGCAACAGCTTTCATAGAATTAAATTGCAAAGTTTAAGTTTTGTAACACTAAGAAATCCTGATCTTTAGGCATTGGAGCACTGCTCATACAGACACAGAGTATACCTTTGCTAACTAGTTTTAGCTGGATCTCTGTTGCTGCATAAAAAACCAACAAATTATGAAGGAAACATGCAAAGCATAGACAAAACTTTCCTCCATTTTTATCCACAGGATAAATAGGCAGAGATAACTTCAGAACAAGGACATATTAGGGATTTTTGCCTTTGTCTTATACCTAGGCTGCTTGAAAAGCTGTTAATCATCATGTAAATGTGTTTCATCACTAACATGCATGTGCTAAAGCACTTACTCCCAGCTGTTGTCAGACTTTGGCATCTGTGCCCTTTTGAGATTATTTCTTAGAGCATTCTTTGCTGATTTTCATTCAAATCAATGCAAGTGAATCTCTGAAAATAGCTTGCAAATTTCCTCCTTTCAGAACTCATTTATGCCAATCTGCTTTACTCCTTCCTCTCTGGGAAAAAATGCCAGATAATCTCATTAGTATTTTGTATGTTTATGGCATTTCTTTTTATACTTTCAAAAGAACATGAAACTCACTAGTCCATAAATCCTATTGTCATGGTATTTAAGGTAGAATACTGTTGCAATTCTGTCTACTTGCTTAAAAAATGTCTTCCAATTCAGAAAGAAAGAAAACCTGAAGTCCGTGCCATTTTAAATAATGACAATAAAGAAAGGAAAATGTGTTCAATTTTTTCCATTTTAAGTGCCCAGTGTTATTTTTGCTTGATAAAATATACCAGGAATCAATTTAACACCAAAGTTTATCCAGCAGGAAAAACTACAGTTCCCAGAAGGACTATTTCTGGAGTTGTGGACAACATAACCATATTATATGAGAGAGTAGTAGCAGCCTTGAAGTACAAAACCAGGTATCTATAAATCAACATCTGAGCCTTCTGTGTGGATTAATGGAGCAGCTCACAAACTGGTATGGAAACCTATGTATAATGTCAATCCTAAGCCAGTCCATGCTGGTTCACCATTGAGAGCATCCTTTGCAGAGCATCCTTAGTCTTTCTGTAAGTTACACTGTTTATGGCAGCAAAAATGTGAATACATAATGCACAGAAGCATCTTTAGTGTTTTACCCACAGAGTTTTAAAGAAAAGTTTTGTAGAGGGTTAAAGAAGAGTTTGAGTACTGTTTGTGGATAACCACAAAATGTAATAAAACCTTGTTCCTCTTTATCCTGAAACTTACAAATTACTTCTCATGTCAGGATTAGAAGTAGAATCTAACAATGCTTCCAAATGCCTAAAAAGTTAATTAAAAACTTCTCACTGGTACTGCAGCTACAAGCAGAATTAGTGTCTGATTAGTGTGATGTTTGTAGATCAGGAGCTGGGTGCACGTGGCTTCCCCCACCTATGTTCACGGTAACTTAAAGAAGGGAAAAGAGGAAGGAATGCATGGTTCACAGACAGCTCTTCTTCCTAGCTGATGGGTATGCAAGGCTATTTTATAGAAACAACTACACAAACTAAGAACATTACAGCTAAGGGAGCTATTCCATAGACCATGCAGATCTATTTACATTCATTTCTGGTTGTCTTTTGACCTCATTTGTAACAAAACAGATCCTGCAGTAGCAGAATTACCAGTAGCATCACTGTCTCTGCAGAGCACGACATATGCAAAACATAATTATTAGCACAACAAATACATTGTGGCTGCTTGCATTTCAGACATAATCTCTTTAACATTTGAATGTGCGAGAGCATTTGTCCCTGCTTCGTGGGAATTGATTGAATTGTTTCCCTTTTAAATAATATTTTATTCTTAATCCCTTTTCACCTTGGGATCATTTTCCTGTAAATTAAAAAAA